>VMDR010003020.1:0-79415 GCA_007922815.1 Macrotus californicus | reverse complement strand
GCCTTTCTATTTTTTTTTAAAAACTTCAATATTAAAAATTAGCACTGCAGAGTGAATTTATATTCAAATTCAAGATAAAAAAAATGAGAGGGCAGTGAACTTCCTTGTGTTCAGTTTATATGGACCCATGAATCAGGGCTGAGTGATTATCTGATAAATTCAGGTGGTCAGAAAATCCAATTCAGACCTCTATCAGACATCCCATCCCAATGAGTGCCTGTGGTAGGCAGGGCAAGGATATTTAAGTCCTAATCCCTGGCAACAATGAATATGTTACATTACATGATAAATGGGGATTAAGTTAGCAGATGGAATTTGGTTTCTAATCAGATGGGTTTAAACTAGAAAAGTTATCCTGGATTATACAGGTACAGCCGCTCTGATTACAAGGTCCATAGTCGTGGAAAAGAAGATTGAGAATCAGGAATAGATAAAAGATTCCATCAGCCATGCTGGCTGTGAAGATGGAAGGGAGTCACGGGCCAAGGAAAGAGGGCAGCCTCTAGGAACTAGAAAAGAAAGGTAAGGAACGGAATTCTCCCCTCCAGTCTGCAGGAGAAACAGCCCCATGAGACCATGTCTGACTTCTCACCTCCAGAACTGTAAAATGACGTATGTGTTGTTTTAAACCACTAGGTTTATAGTAACTTCTTACCTCAGCAGTAGAAGACTAACACAGGAATCATAGTGAACCGGTCATGCTTGCAATTGTTTAATTATGACTCAGACTGATTAATCGAAATTCCCCAAATACGCTATTTGCCTTTTTCCACATGCCAGACGAAACTGAACACAAAGTTGTGAGAATGAGAAGCAACTGTTCCTAATAAATACATATTATTAATATAATATATAAGTTTTATTTATATGTAAGTTATATATTATAATATATCTAATATTATATATTAAATATATAAATATATTAAGGCAATAATATATTGCCTTAAAACCTCATTAGCAAAATGGATTGTTATTCTCTCTTACCTAGGAAATAAAATAAAAGTACATTTTAGAAAAAGTATGTAAATTTCTTTATATTTTGTTATGTCTTGTATTTCAATGTTAACAATCACATACTGAAATATATATGTATTTCCTAAAACATACCTGACAATATTTCTAAAGTCCTTAAACATGACTTTGATTTCCATCTACAGAATAAGAAGCAATAAGAGAACTATATGATTGTTCACTGAGTGTTTAGAAGTGATCATATTTGCAGCTATAGTTGACTTTGAACAACATGGGCTTAAGGGGCCCCAATGCCCTGCACAGCTGAAATTCATGCATAACTTTGACCCTTCCGCCCCTCAAAACTTAGCTACTAATAGCCTACCATTGACTGCAAGCCTCACGATAATACACACAGTCAATTAATATATATTTTCTATGTTGTATGTATTACATACTGGATTCTTAAAGTAAGCTAGACAAAAAATGTTATTAGGAAAACCATAAGGAAGGGAGAAAACACCTACAGTACTGTACACATTTGGGAAAGAAATCCACGTATAAGCGGACCCATGCGGCTCAAATCCATGTTGTTCAGGGTCAATTGTATTGCATTCAGAACACTTATTTACATGTCAGGCTCTTTGTCTTTCTTTTTTACAATAGCTGGAAGAGATTACTATGTAATATTGATTATCTGAAAATAATAAGTTAATAAGTTAAACTATGGTAAATTTCATAAAAATTTAAATCAAGGCACTCAGTTTTAAAAAACAAACAAGAAAAAAAAGACAAAAAAAATATGTCCAAATAAAATGCTGTATGTTTAGTGTATTCTTTCCTATAGCAACCAATACTTTTCAGATGCTGTGCAGGTAATCTCTCTTCTCTTTTTGAAGCCAACAGAAGGGATATTATAAAATTACCCAATGATTGTACTGTACTAGTAGGTATGAATTCATAGGATAGCAGCAATCTTATATAAAACAAAATGTTCTCACAGAAGGAAAAGACACTTTATTTACACCCATCTATTTCCTGTGCCTGATTATCTCATATGCTATCCTCACCAGAGGACACCTAAGGGTCCCACTTGCACAGGGAGATTAAATACTGGAAAGCCTAACATTCTCCAGGATCCAGATCTCTTTGCTCATCTCCACAATCCACCTCAACTGAGGGCAAGGTAATGGCACCTTGGAGGAGGCATTTTGAGAGGACAGGGTCCTTTTTTTGCCTAGCGTGTCTACAAGGTCTTCAGTTTCTGTTTCTTCCAAACCAGCATTCCCTCTCTTTTCTGTATTTCTCAGGACCAATTCCACATCAAAGCAGGCTGTGGGGAGCGGTATTTTTCACACTGGCCAAAAGCCAAAATCAGCTTCTCTGTGACAAACCAATAGTCTTCCCTGATCCTTAGGAAAGGTATGAAAGGTGTGAATAACTGTTGGTGAATAGTTTGCAAAGCGCTGGTCAGGTTCACAATCGTCTGCCTCCGGTAATGTTCTCCACTTCAGTTTTATTCATTAAAGGTTTGAGTGCTCTGAGGGCTTAAGGACTCCAGTTAAAATGATATTATTTCTAGGGCAGTAAATTGAGAGCTCTAACACAAATAAAATTAAGGACACAGGGCTGAGCTGGAATTGGGCACCACCAAGGCAGGCAAAAAGAATTTACAAAGCCAAAATCTTGACCTTGAAATATAATTCGGGACCTATCTTGTTTCAGAAGAGTAACTTACTGAAAACCTAATGGTCCTATATTTGACTATTCCCCAAAGGGAAAGCATATAACCTAAATTTAGTATTCTCAAGGAACTAAACCCATACCATTAAAAACAGCAAGTATATAAGATTATATACGTGAGATTTTTTTCCTAGTAAACAACCAAACATAATATAATAAGCTCCAAAATTAAAGCACATAAGGAGTTAAAATATTATCTCTGAATTTTGACATGCTCCCTTATTGGAGAAACATGTTTAAGAAATCTCTTCTGCAAGATTAGAACAGCATAGTACATTTTTTAGTGCACAACACTAAATGATAAACTTACATCGGAATTAAATCTCAACTGGCAAATGTTGCATGATATGATTTGCTTTCTCCGATGAGGAAGAGGAACCCCAAATGTATGATTTATTACAGCTTTCTGAATCGGGTCCATCTGTAATGAGAAAAAAATACAACAAATAGAAATAAAGCTTGTCAGTTCCATTGGAATGTTGCCTATTTCATTAAAGAGTCAATCTGTACAGCTTCAATGTTCTGCTCACATTATAAAAACATTTTTATTCTAAGAAATGGCATGCCTACTCTGTCAAAAAATAGAAAACAATAAGCCTGAAGCTCACTATTATGAGGAAATAATAAATGTACCCATTAGAGTCTGCATACTGCTTTTCTCATTTAGAATCAGCAATTTTCTCAGTTTGATAATCCTAAAATATAATTAAAGGTTTATCAAAACTCAAGTTATTATAAAGCGCAGCCATTGTATGCAGAAATGCGTCTACACCATTGCCCCAGATGGTTGTCAACACAGACTTGGTCAGAGGGTCAGCTCTGAAAATAAATTATGGACCATTATCCAACATAAACCTTATGTTATGCTTGGTATCTTTCTTACCTTGAGAATATAGTGTACAATTCCTGCTTTCTAAGAATTCAAACATACGGAGCTATCAATGTAATCAACAACAATTTAGTGATCCTCTAACACATACTGGTATCCTACGGATTTATTATTTGAAGTTCAGAGAGCTTGGGCCATAAATCAGTTCTCTTTCTCCATCCCATTTTCCCAGGACAGGACAAGTGACACCAAAAATATGTCAATAATCAGGATCTAATGAAACCTAAGGTCTCCTCACCGAGCTTTGCCCTACAGTCCCCCCATCCGTGTTTCCCAACTGTTCGAGGCAGATAAAAACTTTGATCTGCTTCTTAGCATGTGTACCTCCTCTTTGCGTATCTGTTTCTTTTAAGGTTGCAATGAGGTTTAAAAGTGATAATTCATGAAGTTTACTTAGCACAGATAGTGCTGGGCACATTAAGGAGCTAATAAATGTTGGCTATTAACTGTATTTTGCCATGTGTAATGTGGACTCTTTTGCCTAAATTTTCGAGGGAAAAATAAGCATGCACATTATAATGGGTATAATGATTGCATACCATGGGTATAATAACAGGCACAATAATCCCATGTATAATGCACACAAAACGTGAGTGTGCATTATACACAGAAAAATACAGCCTGTTTTCTCTATCGCAGGATGTGAGCCCAAACTTAACAGGAGCCTCACACTCCTCTAGTCGTTGTTGTCATATTACCCATTTCTCACGTGGCCACAAAAACTCAGAACGATTTAAATATTATACGTATGGTCATGACTTCTGGTGAATGCCTGTGGACTTTGGAACTCCAAACTGTTCTCATACAAAGTTCTTACTAAGAGTGCTCACCATGGGTTGAAATACTTCAGTCATGATTTGACAGACACACACCAAAGCTAAGAATGTGTCTGTGAAATATCTAAAAGTCGCCTTCATCGATACACGGTAGTTTGTTGATCCCCCTAGATAAGTCACTGATAAATCCCACCACCTTTTTCGTGTATTTCAAATCATCGGAACCAGTGAACTCAGAGGCTCTCCTCACTGGTAGGTAGGAAGTTCCTGCCCATGGTTACAACTTCCATTAAGTTTTCTAAGCACTTTTAATGCACTGTGCTAAATAACAACAACTATAAAAATAATAGCACTCAACATTTTTTAAGTGCCCTCCTATGCACTAAGCACTAGACTAGGTGCTTTATGTTTAACAGTTAAAATGGTAAAGAAAAAAATCACTGGTGTAATGATTTTTACCTTCTACCATCACTTTAAGTTTTATTTATCTGATGTTAATCCTCACACAGATTCTGGAAAAATCTCAGCAATGTGATTTTTCTGGTCACTTCTAGATATTAACAAATTCTAATAGCCCTCCCTCCCTTATTAGTGAATTGTAACATGTTTTGTTTTTAACTAGTTTTGTTTAGGTGTGATGGACATACAGTAAAATTCACCAATGTTAACTGTAGTATTGGTTGAGATCTGAGCAATACATACAGTGATACTAATTATCATACAGAAATTTGAGTTACCTGAGAAAGTTCCCTTCTGCCCCTCTGTGGTCAATCCCTTCCTCCCACTCCTAGTCTGTGAACCCACTGGTCTGCTTTCTGTCACTGTATTCTTGACTTTTCTAGAAGTTCATATAAAGGGAATCATACAATATGTGGTCTTTTATATACCATCTTTCATTAAAAAAATGCTTTAAGAATCAACCATGTGGTTGCATGTATCAGCAGCTTATTCTTTTTTATTGCTGAGTAGTATTCTTTTATATGGGAAAACCAAAATACGTTTATCCATTTGTCAGCTGATGAATGTATAAATTGTTTCTAGTGAATTCTATAATCTTTTCAAGTCTCAATACACATTAAAGCTCATTCTTAAATTCAGTTCACTTATTTAATCAAAACATTAAAATTAACTTAACATTACAGTCTTTTTTCTTTAGGTTGAACCTACTATCAGAAAGTAGTTTGGAAGGGCATAAGGAATGTACAAGACTCTTTCTCTCTCTCTCTGTCTCTCACACACACACACACACACACACACACACACACGTGCGCGCACATACACTCTTCTCCAAGACCCCCACCCCAGCTAAGCTTCCAAACCTTTGTCAACCCCATACCACTCCTATTTCCTCAGACCCAAATGGGCAGTGCACACAGCTTGAGAAAGCCAGCAGCCACACAAATGTGGGAATCGGGGCTGCTTCAACAGCCTTCACTCTCCTTTCCGGATCATTCTTACAGGACTTTAAACATGCCATCACCATGCTTGTAGGACAGCAATCACAGAGAACACTGGGCGATAATTTCCCATTTAGCCAACGGCTAAGGAAAATTCAAAGTAGAAAGAGGTCATGGACTTAGAGGTAGTTGTCTCATCACGGGATGTCGCACCTGTTCTGTGTATAAATGGGGCCCATTTCTATCAGGGGATAAGGTGAGTTATGCTTATCATGCACTTAGGAATACTGAAGTCCTCTTACAATAATACTATGACATAAAAATGAACTACACCTTCATATTAAATATGCTCTCTGATACGCGATGCTGAGTTTTTATCACATGTCGGTGAGCAGCATATTGTTTTGATTTCTCAGTAACACTAGGGAAGCAGTGACCACATTCACCCAGATTTGTGTAGGAAGTATTCTGGAACTAGGAACCACGCAAATGTGGCATATCCTCCAGATTTAATTGTTTCATTTCAATTGAATGATGTTCTGATCACTGTGACTATAAAATCAAATATCACAATGCAAAGTCGTATATTCTTCTCCAGAGACAATTTTATTTCCCAGTATACTTAAAAAAAGACAGCTAACAATATTATATTTTAAAGATGAATTTCACAAGCTATAGTTACACAACAAATATCTATCTTTTATCATTTTAGGAATCCAGTACAACAAAATAAGTTTAATGTCTTCATTAATGAACATAAGTCATATTCAACTCTCTTAACATATACATCTATAAATATATGTAAAACCATTTACAACAAGGAATTATGAAGAGCAAAATATAAAAACCAGTTGTTCATTAAATAAATCTACATAGTATGTAACTTAAAAGTAGTGTCCACTATTAGCTCGGGGGCACGCGCATGCACGCACACACACACACACACACACACACAGTCACTGATCCTTTTGTTTAAACATACCATTATGACCAAATATTTTGTTCAAAAAGATAAGTAATATACGTTGGTTCCCCCCTCCACCCCGTGAGCAAATACGTCTGATCTGTCAAAATAATCATAGCTTACTGTGTACCGCACGTCATCATTAGTTTTTCTACAAAATCAGGCTCTAGAGATATCAGTGTGTGTAGGCAAGAAAAAAAGGGGGATTCTTGGGTCAAGTAAGTTGTAGGAAACCTAGGTGTAACAATCTGGGCATTCACAGTACACAAAAGCATTCAATTCTCTGAGATTTTGCACAATAGGAATGTTTTAATTAAATTATTTCTAAAATAATACAACTAAAGCTGTAGTTGTTTTGTTTGTGTTTAAATTTAGCATCCCTGGTTCAATGCATACAGTTTAGAAAGCAGTAATCTGAAAAATAAAATGATTATAAAAATAAGAATAAAATATAAGGTCTTCAGTACAAAAGTAAAAACACTAAACTAAAGCTGTGATACATAGAAAGCAGATTCATAAAATCTCTGACACATTTCACTTTTCCCACATGGCACTGAATTAAAAACTGATAGAAATGGTAAGATATACATGGTATTTTAAGCCATATTTATCTAATTTCTAAAGTGGGGTGTTCTGAAAGCTAATATTTTCTACATGCAATACCCAATCCCCCCAAACAAACAAACAAACAAACAAGACTAAAGACTGATTCTGTACCTATTAATATGCTTACCCAAACTCTAGGCAAAAATTCAATTTCAAATTCAGCCTATGGCCTTATTTAAAGTCAAACGAGTATTTTTTTTTTTTTCATTTAGGGTCTAAGGATCTTGCATTTCTATCTCAGGCCCTGCTTTCCCCTCCTGGCCCTCTGGGCATTCCGCTAAATTGATTTGTAAATAAGTGTGCAAGGCACAGCCTCAGGTGGAGCAGCCACAGCTCCCCGGTCCCTTCTCTAGGATGTTTGTTGTATTTTCAGAGAGAAGGGGGTCTTACACCTCAGTTCACGTTTCTGGCTCTGAGATCTCTTCTCTTTCTGTTCCTATTACTTTTGTGGCTTCCAGTTTTACATTTAAAGAATAAGAATTTAAATGCCAGGAAGTTTAGAAGTCACAAAATATAAACGTTGTCTCTTCCAGATGGCATTTCTAAGTAACAATGGCAAGTAACATTAACTCTAAAGGTTACACTTAAGGGCACTTGCCGTGTGTTTTTATGTTTATAGCATTATTCCCATCCCGCAAGGTACTGAGCTCTCATTGTCCCTTGCTGAAAATCATACAACTAGTAAGCCTTGTGATAGCCACTGTCCTTAATATTTGTGACCTTGTAGTATTAAGTAGCATTCAGTAAAGAAACAGGTACAATTATTACATCAACTATGAATTAGTAAAATTTGTGTTTAAGTTATTTATATTGACACATTTCTTGCCAGTCTCTTCTAACCTGCAAAGTTTTTGGGGGGGAAATCAGCTGACAGTCTTAAGGAAACTCCTTTGTAGGTAACCCTCTGCTTTTCTCTTCTGCTTTTAAGATTCTCTCTTTAGCTTTAACATTTGGCATTTTAATTATGATGTGTCTTGGCATTGGCCTCTTTGCATCCATCTTGTTTGGGTCTCTCTGTGCTTCCTGGACTTGCATGTGTATTTCCTTCACAAAATTAGGGAAGTTTTCCTTCATTATTTTTTTCAAATAGATTTCCAAATTCTTACTCTTTCTCTTCTCCTTCTGGCATCCTTATGATGCAAATGTTGTACATCTTGAAGTTGTCCCAGAGGCTGCTTATACTATCCTTGGTTGTTTTTTTTTTTTGGTTTATTTTTCCTTCTTGTACTGATTGGTTGTGTTTTGCTTCCTTATGTTCCAAGTCATTGATTTGATTATCAGCTTCATCCACTGTCGTTGTTTCCCTAGAAATTGTTCTTTATTTCAATTAGTGTATCCTTTGTTTCTGACTGTGTCATTTTTATGTTGTTGAGGTCCTAAGTGAGTTCTTTGAGTATCCTTATAAACCAGTGTTTTGAACTCTGCATCTGACAGATTGCTTATCTCCATTTCATTTAGCTCTTTTTCTGGAGTTTTGATCTGTTCTCTCATTTGGGCCATGTTTCTTTGTCTCCTCATTTTGGGAGCCTCCCTGTGTTTGTTTCTATGTATTAGGTAGAGCTGCTGTGATTCCCTGTCTTAGCAGCATGGCCTAATGTAGTAGGTGTCCTATAGGGGTCAGTGGCACAGTCTCCCCTATCACCCAGTCTGGATTCTTGAGGTGCACCCTTTGTGTGGACCGAATACACTCTTCTCTTGTAGTTGAGCCTTGGTTACTGTTGGCAGGTCAATGGGAAGGATTTACCCAGGCCAGTTAGTTGTGAGGATTAGCTGTGCCAACTGATCACCACCCTCCACCCTCCATGGAGGATCAGCTGTGCAGGGGCAGCGTGGTATTGCTCCAATGTCCACTGGGTTCGCAAGCCCTGGAGTTTCCCAGGTGATGTAAGCCAAGGTCAGCCCCCTCCTGTGTTTTGTCTGGGGCCATGCTGCCTGAGCTATAGAGCAATTGGAAATGGCTGCTACTTGTGCTGGGCTTGGAGATTCCCAGACAAAGCCAAGCTAAGAATCTAGGCTGGCTCCTGCTAGGGTCCTGCTGGGGACACCTAGCAAGAGGTAAGGGGGCTGGAGGCTCACTGAGGTCAGCTGTTGCTTATTTGAAAGAATTTAGGAAGTTGAGAAGCATGAGCCAAAACCAGTCATTCATATGGAAAAGCTACAGTTAACAGTTGTAAATTGGGTGGGATGGAGCCTCAGGGGATCCCCAGGGTGGGGCAAACAGTGTTAGTCAGGTTGATGGAGTCTCAGATATGGCACTCACCTGCTGGCTGTGTAGTTTTGCTAGCCTCTCTGTCTGGGAGAAAGCTGTCCCCCAGCTCTCACCTGATATCAGCCACTTCAGTTTCTCTCTGTATGCCACTGGTGTCTTTCAAGCTGCTAACCCGGTACTGGAGCTCAGGGAGTAAGTCTAGGTAAGTCCATGTGTGAGTTCTTTAAAGGGAACTGCTTGGGACTCCAGAAGTTTCGTTCACTGACTCACTGAATCCCTGCTGGGTTTTGCAGCCAGAAGTTATGGGGACTTATGGGAACAAAAATGACAACATAGTAGCAGTCGTAAAATTCTCAGTGAATATGGGTTGTGTTATGATATCATACTGTTTATAAATCTGAAAGTCAAAGTTCATGTGCAAATCATTCAATAGAAAATACATGAATAAAATCCATTTGAAGGATAGTGTTTTTATTTTCCTTTCTATGGGATTTGGATGGGTAGGGTTTAACAGGAGCACCAGTATCCTAAGTTTAAGACAGCGATGAGTGGGCTATGTGTCTGTGTGTGTGGCTGGGGTGCAAGAGAGCTACTGAATGCAGGTATGCAAAGAGCAAAGGATATGCGTGAGTTCATTTGATAAATACATCTATGCAACTAAAGGTAGATTTATTTCCATCAACCTCTTTCATCGGGTCAAGCCCAAATCCGCAAAGTTAAGCCAAATAAGAAATACAACACATATAAGTCACATAAATACATGAAGGGGGCAATCAATTTTGCAATGCATCAAGCCTGTTGCCCATTCCACTTCCTCTGCCTTGAAAACTTTCCACCATGCTTTCTAGTTCATGTTCCCCTGGCTAATGCCTCGCCACTTTCTCAGGACTCCAATCAGGACTCATCTCTTTTTCCAGAATTTGTAGCTGACCCCCTTCAAATGGGCGAGGTACTCCCACTCATCCTTCATGCCACTCCATCACACAGTCTGAAGATAGCTCTTGACTTTTTTATCTCCCAACACAGGGTAAAGTCAAGACAGGCCTGCGTCCCACTGTTCTCTGCACCCAGCAATTAGCATAGTGGCACACACTTATCAAAGGCTTCACACATGTCTGTGGAGCTGCTAAGTAAATCAAAGACCAAAATCAAAACATAATAGCGTTGGGATTGTATTAACAATAGCAGTGGGAAAATCTGGCTTCCCACGGAAACCTTAGGTATATGGGGTGAAGAGAGCTAATTAGAAGCAAAGACAAGTGGGAAATGACAATATGGAATAAAGGACATACATGCTGGGAGGAAAATCTACACCTGCAAGCCAGCAAGCAGAATCTTCTAAATTTTGTATCATCTATTGTCATCTAAGCAACAGCAAATTGTTGACAAGCTCTCTTTACACTTTATGTGCCAACATCAGACCGTTTCCCCACCAGTCACCTTCCTAGATGAAGACTAACAGACATACTGGTCCCTGATCAGTTAAGGAGAAGCTGACTTTATTCAGAAAACCAATGCTTGAACATAAATGAGCAAAGCCATTTGAATGCTGTCCAAGTAGTCAGGACATGTCCACGTGTAACAGACATTTCATTGTTGGTAGCTTTCTGTCATGACTAAAATAACGCCATGCCTAATGTCCTCTGAGTTGAATAATCAAGTGAAACACAGAAAGTTCGAAGTAAAAGATGGATAAGCTTGAGGGGATCGTAAGGCATTATTTTTCTTAGAATGATTTATGTGCTCAAGCAAATTGCATTGACTGATGTATTGTGGCCCTGTCATGGAATGCCGAGAGATGCCTTCACTCCGAGATTTTTAAGTGGATGTACAGAATCGGTACCAACACAGTTTCTCAGTCATGGGAATTTAACGGTGGGCGCACTTTTACATATCATCTATTTGTGGTCTTTTCAGTGGGTGGGCGCTATGTTTCACCTGTGCTCATATCCCCAATGGTTCTCATTCCCTTCCCTGATCCGGTGAGCACTCAATACATATTTAAATTTTATTGAAATGTATTATTTTATAAATCAAAAAAATCTATACCACCAGGGGCAAATAAAAGTCCAGAAAAAAAAGATAGAAGGTGACTTCATTCTATTGATGGGCTTCCGTTTTCTGCAACAATATTTTTTCTAGCCAAAAAAAACCTTTCTTTTTTTAAAAAGATTTTTTTTTATTTATTTTTAGAGAGAGAGGAAGGGAGAGAGAAAAAGAGGGAGAAAAACTTCAATGTGTGGTTGCCTCTCATGTGCCCCCCCACAGGGGACCTGGCCTGCAATCTAGGTATGTGCCCTGACTAGGAATCGAACCAATGGCCCTTTGGTTTTCAGGCTGGCCCTCAATCCACTGAGCCAACAACTCCAAGTTCGGATTCCATTTACATGGAATGTCCCAGAGAGCACAGCACTAACGGCAGGAGACTCTGTTCCAAAAGTCCATTCTATTAGCCTCTGTACCAGAAGTCCACAAACACATCTGGTTCCGGGACAGGTCATTGAGATGTGGGACAGGTGTTAAAATCCGCTGTACTCTGAGATGAAAAGAAAGATAAGCACAAAAAGCCTTTGTACATAAATGACTGATTGCTAAATTGAAAGAATCTTCTCTTATTTTGAAATTACATCCTTTCTACTTTTCTGTTGTTAAACTCCTTTCTTTTTCAAAATCATGGTGCTATCAGATGAGTTGACTGATTGATTAAAACAATTAAAATGTAAAAGTGCTATGTTTGGTCTTTTAATATTTCCTTTTTATTTTTATTTTATTTTCTTTAGATTTTGTTTATTTATTTTTAGAGAGGAGAGGCAGAAAGAGAGGGAGAGAAACATTAATGTGCGAGAGACACATCGACTAGTTGCCTCTCTCACACTCCCAACCGGGACCTGGCCAGCAACCCAGGCATGTGCCCTGACCGGGAATCGAACCAGCGGCCCCTTCCTTAGCAAGCTGGTACTCAATCCACTGAGCCACACCAGTAAGGGCTTAATATCTCCTTTTTAATACATTAACATTGAAATCAGTTTCCTAAGGCTGCTCTAAAAAAAGTATGGTAAACTTGGTGGGTTAAAACAACAAAACATCATTCTCTCACAGTTTGGGAGGTCAGAAGTTTGAAACCAAGGTGCTGGCAACCCAGAGCTCTGACTCCTGTAAGGAGAACTATTTCTGCCTATTCCTCACGTCTGCTGTTTTAAATCATCAGCAATGCTTGGCTTCAGGATACACATCACCCAAACTTCCATCTTCATGTTGCACTTTTCCTATGAGTGTTGGTCTCTGTGTCCAAATTCCTACTTCTTATCAGGACACCACTTCTATTGGATTATGGACCACTCTCCAGAACTCATTTTAACTGCATAACCTCGGTACAGAGCCTATTTCCAAATAAAGTCTCTTTCTAATGTATGAGGTTAGGGTTACCATATACCTTTTTGGGGAGACACAATTCAAGCCATAATAATTGGAATGGGCAATATAAAAATCCAGGAACCACTGTGAAATTTATTTAGGCACTAATTCTAGGATTTCTTGGTTTGAGGAAAAAAATATAAATTCAAATAAGTGTTCTTGTCTTAGTGGCTAAAAACTAAAAGGGAAAGTTTGAACAATCAACGTATCACTGAGCCCCCTCCTTGCCCCCTTTCCCTTAACATGATCAATGTCAGCCTGAAAGAGTTGTGTGATCCCCAAGGGTTGACGAAGAGGAAATCAGTTCAAGGAATTGAAATGTAGAAGGAGATGAGGGTAACAGAATAGAAAGAAGTAGCGCAGACCATTACTGGTGAGCCTGCAAATAATCTAGATGAGGTATTTTTGGGATATCACAAAATCAAAGTTATAAAGTCTACAGAAAAATTAAATAATGGCACATTGGTATGAGCTATGAGAGTGATTATTCTAATTTTAATTATTTGGTTAAATTGGAAAAGAGAAGGCAAATTTGAGGCTCTGTAGTTTTCCTGTTTCTTTGTTCAAACCACCAATGAATGAATTTGAGAAAGTGTGATGAGTGAAATGGCACTTTTTGTACAAATCCCATCTCTGTATGTAATCCATGTGATCTCTTCTAGCATGAAAATTCCAAGGGAGCACATCTACATGGAATTAAGCACATAAGGATATCATTGCTTTTTATGCTTTGTTCAAAAATGCAAATAGAGCCCTGGCTGGTGTGGCTGGCAAACATACATGTCTGTGTATATGTATGCATGCACATGTGCACACCAGCATATATATCGTTGATGTAGCAGTGTTTATTCATCAATTTCCCACAGAAAATCTCTCACTACTTGAAAATTGGTATAATTCAGTTTCTGTTTTGGGCTAGACCTAATAATTTCTAAAAATATTCTACTTTCTCTTGCATTGAAGTATTCAATCACTAATTTGCATATACATTTGTCCCTCCCCCTCATGGGGTGGCCCTTATACCCCTTTCTCTTAGCTGGTAATGTGGAATTCAAGACACAGGGAACATTTGGTGTTGGCAAACACTCACTGCCTTCCATGAACTTGCCCAGCCCACATACATCCCTGGATTCATTTCCATTCCTCCTTGCCTCTGATATTTTGCTTTTGTAATATAGATCTGTTGACAGTTCCTTGCATAATCCACTGTGGTTTATTGTCTCTTTTTCTTTTGTAAGGCTCTTTAATTTTTCAATGTTTATTATTTATATATTACATGTATCATTCCTGTCTACCCTTTGAAATACTATTTTTCCAAGAGGATCCCCTCTAGTCTTTCATTAGGTAAGGCTCAGCACGCTTCCTCTCAGTCCCCACAACATCCTACACATCTCAGCACCATGTTGTAATAAATATCCATCACTCAAACACTCTGTGGATAGCTGTCCCCTCCCAAAATTGCAAAAGGAGTCGTAAGTTTTATTTGTCTAAGAAGGCCAAGTGTCTAGGCAGAAAATGCTCAAGAAAGGTTTATTGTTGATGAAAGTAATTAGATGTAAAAGCAGCCTCTCTTGCCAGCTGTCAATCATTTTAAGGAGAAAAATATCACCCAAGATATAATTCTTGATTGAAACCACTTTCTGCAACTTGGTAGAAAAATTGCATTCTCATTAAATTGCATTGTCATCTGAAGCTGATTGTGTTTTGGGGCCTTGATGTAAATATGCCAAATGAACTGCATGTTTTAAAGTACAAAATAATAATCTGCCTCTTAATATGCTTGCCACATATTGAAGGCAAGCCTTCTCAACCCTGGCTATACACTGGGAATCGTCCTGGGGGCTTGTTAAAGGTACAGGGCCAGAGCCCCAACACAAGGCAAATGCGCTCAATGTTTAAAATGTTCCATGGGAAATAGAGACAGACTCATGGATAGAGAGCAGGCTGACAGCTGTTGGGGGACGAGGGTGTGTAGAGGGATTGAACAGAAAAAAAATGAGAGAGAAAGAGACAGCTCATGGACATTTTCAACAGTGTAGTGGCCGCTAGGAGGGGGTGGAGAAAGGTATAGAGCGGACAAATGGTGGACCGAGTCTTGGTGGGGTGATACAGTATACACCCAATTCTTACCTGTTGCAGAATTTTGCACCTGAAATCTGTATAATTTTGTTAACCAGTGTCACCCCAATAAATCGGGTAAAAAGGAAAAGGAAATAAATAAAAGGCTCCAAGGGAATGCCTAAGAAGTACTGGTTAAAACTTGGTATTAAAATCAACTTCCTGTGAATAAACTGTTTTCATAGTATGTTTCCAGGAAACCAATGTGTTATTTTCCACTAATAAATAATTTTAGACAAATAATCCTTAAAAAGATGGGATATTGTCCTTGTTTTACAGAAATGGAATCCTAGGAATAGCCAGGATTGGTGATTTGCCATGGCAACCTATTTCTTATTGGCAGCTCCAAGATTTAAACCCAGATTTATTAAAACCCACTCTTCTTCCAATATATCAACTGACCTTCAAACATGTGTAGCAGTTCAATAAACTTCTGAACTCAATTTAAGAACTAGATCTAAATTTGGGGTTCTTGGGAATTGGCAAACCTCAGGCAGAACCACATATACATTTTAGAAAAGAAAGAACTATAAAGAAAACTAAACCAGAACAACTTGGAAAAAAAAGGCTACTATAAAGTATTTCCAACAATTGACTTGCTTTTATTACATTGCAGGCTATGTTTAATCCCCAAAGTGTTGCTAAATCACTGTTTCACTTCTGCCTATATCTTTTTTCTACTCTGCCTGGTTTGCACTTCCTGACCTTTTTAAAGAACTTAAAGAAACTAATGTAAAGTTGAACTGTAGTTAGAAGTGCTCAGCAAGATGTTTTTAACTGTGAAGATTAAAGACGGAGGGAGCCAAGGCGATCGGGTGCTCTCGGAAATCCTAAAGGTCAAATCCACCTGAACCCATGGGAAAGTAACCTAAAACACCTAAGAGCTTCTCTTAGCCCTCAAGGCACGGTTACATTTTGGTTGTGTTTTAAACATATTTTTAATTAAAAAACATTAATTACAGTTTATACTCAGTATTATTGTGAATTAGTTTCAGTTGTACAGCACAGTGTTTCGTCAATCATACATACACTTTACAAAGTGTTCCCATATTTCCAGTACCCAACGGTACACAGTTATTACAATATTATTGACTATTTCAGAACTTCCAATCTATAGTTCTCATTCCCTTCACCTTTTCCCTCAAAGCCCCAACTGACCTCCCCTCTGGCAACCATCAGGCTGTTCTCTGCATCCAAATACGTTTGGTGTCGACCATATAGAAACTCACACAACTTTGTTTTGAAAAAACAAAACAAAACAATGCAGTGCCATTGTACTACTGGCGGCTCACTGCATAAACTACATCCTAAATTGCATAAAAAATATAAACTGGGCCCATTCAAACCACTCTTCACATGGCCCCTAGGGGTCTGAGAACCTCAAATGGATTCCTAGGAGCAAGCACACTGTGAACTGCTGATTTAAGAAGTTATCTCCTTAGCTGGTAGTACACTATCTAGTACATTTTGTATTTCCCATGTACTTCAAATCTTCTTATATAGGGACTCTAGGAATATATTGTTCTGTAATTTCTTTTCTAGTTTTGTTACTTTTTATCAAATAATACACACATGATAACAAACCAAGGAGTAGGAAAGAGCTTCGGATAATAAGGGAAACTCTCCCAGGCCATAAGTAAATGCTTGAAGTGTTCATTATTTTTCTTCTAGCTGACATCATTGCTCTAAATAACGTGCTAACATATTTATATCTCTAAACACTAATAAAGATGAGGATGTAAAATGTACAGACGATCACAGTTTTTTTCCATACCCCTTTTCATAACCTTTCAAAGTTTTATTAATTTCAATATTCTCTTATTATTCCATAACACCACATAACGTTTCTACTTTTATATTTGTGCTCATGAACTTGAGTCAGAATGTCAAATTCCCTACTTGAAATTATTTGTTCTCTTATAGATCTTCTCCCTTTACTTTCCAATTTCCAAATTCGCTCAACTACACTCACCCTTCTAAGTATTCAAAATTTTCTAACTAAAATATTTTTCCTCTACCTACAATCCACACTTCTTGGCTTTGTTTGAGGATGACTCAACATTTAAAAGCTAATACACAAAACTGTCATTGTTTTGACTTTATCAATATTTTCATCTGTATGTGACAGGATTCCCCTTCTGTTACTCTGGTTCCAAAGCAGTAGACCTTGGCCTACTTGAAGAGATTTTCTTTTAGCTTTGAGCAAAGGATCTTCTACTTCCTTATTATCCATCTGTTGCTTGAAATTCAGTCCTATTTTGACATATATATTATGATTTTCTGTTTTTGCTGTTCTTTTTATATAAGCAGTATGTTATCTTAAAACAAAATGTCTTCTCGATCAATCCCCGTTTTTCAGCTCCACCTGTCTCCTGCAATCTACTTTATTCACCCACCATGACACCTGTAGACCCTAATTCCAGACCTTCTACAGGGTTCCATCTTCATACGTTTCTCTACTTTCTTTTTCTATGTGCTTCTGCCCATCTATCTGGTTTCCAGAAATGTGTAAACCTTCACCTGGTGGCTACTCAAAACATCTTTGTTCCTTTCTAGCTATGCCTCCTTTTTGTATTTCTTCAGGTTCATTTCAAGTAAATCTAGTATTTGTATGATCTCTGTCCCATTGTTGAAAGAAAACTACAGGTTATTTCTAAGTGTCTGTTAACAAAAAATCTGAGGAAAAGCACACATACTAAAAATGTACACTAGTCCAAAATACCTGATATTTGATATGAATAAATTATAGTTTTCAGGTGAAGGGTTATTATTGCTCACATTTCATCAGAAAAGCTACACTATTTAAATAATCACCATTCTAAGTAACATTTTAACATCAAGAACATGATTTAGGATCATGTCACTTCATCGGAAATCTCCTAGAACTTTTCATGAAAGCTGATTTCCCCTCCTCTTAGAAAATGTATTTTCTTCCATCAGGAAAATAATACATGACAGCTAATAACTAGTTTCCTCCTTCCTCTGTTGCTAAGTTTACTCTGTGTTTGAAGTGAAATTTCCAAAGCAATTCTCCAGATATTTCTTGACAACAATTTGCATTTTGTAAAAAAAAATTCCTTGGCTAAAGAAGAGAAAATATAAAAAAGGCAATTGCAGTGAAGGAAATGTACTAGTACTAAAGACTTCTACTAATTACCTGGCAAAATAATCTGGCTGCCTGAGTACCTCTGGGATGTCCATGCTAACTCTTCAGGAAAACACATTACAGATCAAGTGTCAGTCTGCTAAACTGAATTTCAAATAATTCCAAAATATGAAACAGGAAAAGACCACACACTGCCTGGCATGGCTAGGCAAGAAATCCTATGACCATTTGCACTTTATCATGTAAATGCACACAGCAATAAAAAAGACAAGATAGGGTTCAAAAAGGAGGTAAAGAGTTCAGTTGATAATTGGATATTGGAGAGACAAAATAAGTTCTAAAAAATAAGGTATCTTGGAATACAAATCTTGTGGTGGATAGTCTTGAATTTATATCTAGGTATGGTCACCTGCTTTTTTTGTTGACCTTGGGAAAAAGTACTGAGAGAATTAAATGAGGAAATACATGGAAGCACTTGAAACAGAGCCGGGCATGTTCAGAATCCATAATGGTACTGTGGTTTTCAGATACCATCCTTCAGACACTGAGGGTCATGTAAGTAGGCAAAAGAGAAAGTCACATGCTGTTTTTCCTATGCTTAAGATCATGCCTAAAACATACAATCATGAAAAATATTCTGTAATGATTGTTGAGAGATTACTTAAGATGATAACAAATTGAGAGTGATGAATTAAAGACCAATTGGGAGGGTTGATCGGTTTAATACGGTTTTAAAGAAGAGCCTGAACATGTAGACCAAACACCTGCTTGCAAGAAGGATGGCCTCTGATGAGTGTTGATGGGAGGGAAGGGAGCCCTGCGAAGCAGACAGAGACATTTTCGGGAACTCGGCGCACTCCTGTCTGAGAGAGGACATGTATTCTAACAGCTGGGGCAGATACAGTAATGCAAAACACATGGTTCTGATCCCCAGGAAGGAATGTAGAATAATGAAAGTTAGAAAAATATAGAAATTTTAGTTCAAATTCGCAAATGTTGGAAGAAAGATATGAGCAAAGTGCCATGGAAACAGAGCAAAGGAGGCAGGCAGTTACTCAGTCTGAAGTGCAGAGAGGGGGGGTCAGGCAGTTCTGGAAAACATCAAATAAAGGGCCTTGTTTGGGTTGAATGAGCAGGACTTATTTAGATAACAAAGAGAAAATGACAATTATAACAGAAACCACATATTAAAAAGGATAAAAGAATGTTAGGTTTTCAGTAAACATTTAAAATTGAGGTATGAACAAAGAACAGTCTGAATGAAAAAATCTGGAAGTGGCAGGTCATCTGGGGCTTGTGCACATCGTGTGTGCCCTGTCAACAAATTTAGACTTTTGTCCTTTGAGCAATGTTGAGGTATAAAAAAAAAACATTCAGCTCAAAAGTATATGTAACAGCATTTGTATTTTTAGAAGAATAATTGAAACAAGAACCTGAAGGGAGAAAATCAATCTGGAGTCAGGAAGACAAATCAGGAAGACTTTGCAGCAGCCCAGCTAAAAACCACAGGCCATAATTCAGCCAGGAGCGACAAGAAGATGGAAGGAGAGACTGGGGAGATTTGTAGGGGGCAGGTGTTTAAGTCAGCATTATCTTTTTGAAATAAGGCCCAAGGAAGACTGATTCCTCTCCTTGGGCAACTGAATGTGTAGTGACCACATTAGCCATCACATAAATATAGGAAGAATGGCAAATTTCAGAAAGGTATGTTTGAAGGCGTATGCGTGGGTATGGGGGTTAATGAGTTCATTATCGGGAAAATATTAAATTTTATGTGCTAATGGCAGTCTTTATCTGAGAAATATAGTAGAGTTGTAGGAAATTAGAAATAAGTCTCTAGAGTTTAAAGGTGTGTTCAGTGTTGAAGTTACAAACTTTATCATTCTTGGTGTAAACGAAGAATGGGTGGTATGGAATAGATTTTTGAGTAAGATGAGAAGAGAGGGGGCTCCAAAGAGACTTCTTGGGGAGCTCTGATATTTTGGGGGATGTCAGAGAAGACACAACAAGCAAGGGAGCTGAAGAGGAGAGAGCTAGAAGGAAGGAATTACCATACAGGCCAATTTCTGTGCCATTTCTGAAGACTTTATTGAGGGAAGATTCTACTGTCTCCTCTGGATGCCCAATTTTAATGTCTAAAAGCTTGGAGTGCCTATATTCTGCTTGGTAGGCCCTGCGACTGAGCCTGGTGATACAAAGACAAGATAAAGCCCCAGGTCTCCGTAAGTGTGCAGTCCAGTGGGGAAGGTAAATGTATGTAGAGATAATTACAGCACAAGACAATATCTTTGCAATTGCTGTAAGACAGGGTGATAGATAGAAACACACAGGAGAGACTAATGAATTTTGTTGGGGATGGATCATATAAGGCTTCGTAGTGGGAGAAAAGATACAAGTTAAGAGTAAATTGGCTTTTTTTCCCCCCCGTAAGCCTTTTCAGTAGATTTAATTAGGTTCTTCTTTTTAGATTCTCATATGAGAGTTAAATGAAAATCTTCTAATGACTTCTAATCACTAACCTCCTTCAAAAATGTATCTTTATTAAAATATCCATGAAATTTTATGATTTAAATTTTAGAATGTATAGTGTCAATATTTCATTAAAAGACATCCTGATTTAATTGGAGGATATATAAATAATTTAACTCTGTTTGCAAGAATAAGAAGACTGTATCGCAGTGCAGAACCTTACAGAGATAATTTTTAAAATATACTGAAAGACATTAAAGAAGAACTAAATAAATGAGAGATATATCCTATTATGGATAAAAAGATAAAAAAATAATAAAAAAGTCTCTTTGTTTTTTCCAAATCCAACTAAAGAGTCAATGAAACGTGAATCAAATAGTCATGAGGTTTCTCATAGGACTTGACAGGATAATTCTAAAATTGACAAGGGAGAAGCTATTATCAAGAATAAACAAACTGCCCTGACCAGAGCATGGCTCAGTTGGTTGGATGTCATGACACAAATCAAAAGGCCGCAGGTTCGATTCCCAGTCAGGGCACATGCCTAGGCTGCAGGTTTGGTATGTAATTGGGGCATGTAGAAGAGGCAACCAATCGTTGTTTTTCTCACATGTCAATGTTTCTGACCCTCTCTTTTTCCCTCCTTTCCCCCCCTCTCTAAAAATCTTTGGAAAAAAAAAAGAATAAACAAACCACCCTTAAAGAATGAGAACATGGAGAGACCATATCCTATCAGATGTCAAACCTTATTGTAAAGCTATGGATTAACACAATGGTATTCACTCAGAGAAAAGGAAATAGATCTGAAGCTTATGAATAGATCCATTTTCAAAATGAAGTGTGCTCATTCATCCAGTCATTCAATATGTTTTACTGAGTGGTGACTGTGTGCAGGACTGTTCTGGGTGCTGGGCTCCCAGGAGTAAATAAAACACACACAAAAAACACTTTCTCTTCATTGGGCTTACGCTGTGATAGCGGGGGAGGTACACCATACAATAAACAAGACAAGCATATACAAATTCAAATAGTCATCAGAGTGTGGGAGAAAAATAAAGCAGGGAAAAAACTGAATAAGTTTGGGAAGGTGACTTTAGAGAAAGAGCCCAAAGGAGATGAGGGAGGGAGCATGTACCCACCTAAGGGAAAAACACTTCAGGTGGAGGGCAAAGCAATGCCATCACCCTGAAGGGGAGGTATAGCTGAGCAAATATGTCATTGTCATGTGGTGGAGACAGAAATGACAAATCAATGAATGAGGTGGGACATTTGTTTACCCTTGTGACAAAAAAATGGAATTGGATTTATATCTCATACTCTGCACAAAACTAATTCCCAGTAGATTACAGATTTAAATGTGAAAGCAAAACTTCGTCTTTTAGAAGACAAGGAGAATATTTTTATGGTGTTATGGTAGGAAAAATTTTTTACTTATGACAGAAAAAAGGTTCAAACAACTGTCAAACTAAGAGCAATTGTTCATCAAAAGTCACTGTAAAGATGACAAAAAGACAAGTCACCAATCTGACAAAGGATTAATATCCTTAATATATAAAGGACTTCAATAATTCAGTCAGAAAAAAACCATAACCTAATAGGAAATGTACATTTCAGAAATAGAAAAAGTAAATAACCAATAAACATATGAAAAATTGATCAACACTGTCAGTACTCTGGGAAATTTTTGAAAACATAATGTAAGTTTAGGATTCCATTTTCATCCAACAAATTGACGTAAATATTTAAAAATGCACAATAGCCCCAACAACTGGTAAAGACAGAATGAAGAGTTCTTACACACCCAGGTGCGAACAAAAACAGGTACCTCTTTATGGTAACATCTACTGAAATTGAGTTCCTGGTAGTGTAAGACCCAGCGACCCCATTCCCAGGCAACAGACCAGAGAAACTCATGTGGTTGTACACAAATAGGCACATGCAAGAGCACTAGCAGTAGCAGTCCTTGTAACAGCCAAAAGCTGGATCCAGGTCCCCATCTGCAGAAGAGACCTATACCCTGTGGTCTATTCGTAGGATGGATGAGCCATGCAGCATGATAAGACATGAAATACAGGTAAGTGTGACAACACGGGAGAATCTCAGACACATGGCTTTTGAGTGGCAAAACAGGTGACAGAGGAGGTATATGTATGCATATTTCTGTGATGCCAAAAAACAAGCAGATACGAATAGATCCTTTTTTTAAGGTCCTATCCTTAGGAGCTAAAACAATAAAGAAAAACACAGGAATGATGAATAAAACATTTTGGATTGTGGTTACCTCTGATTGGCAGTCAAGAAGATATAATTAGCAAGGAGAAAAAAACAAATTATTTTAAAGATTTTGTTCATTTATTTTTAGAGAGAGAGAGGAAAGGAGGGAGAAAGAGAGGGGGAGAAACATCAACGTGGGACAGAAACATCAATCAGCTGCCTCTTGAGCGCCCCCAACTGGGGACCTGGCCCACAGCCCAGGCATGTGCACCGATGAGAACTGAACCCACGACCTTTTGGTATGCAGGCTGCACTCAATCCACCAAACCATACCAGCTGGGGCAACAAATTATTTTAAAAGTTAAAGATAATGTTCAGCTACTTAAGCTAGATAAGAGGTTCACAATGTTAACATCATTATTACGGTTTATAACTCCCCCTGTTTTCTTCATTGGGTGTTGAGGAATATGGAGCAAAGGGGGTGTAGCTGCAGTGGTGGGTCAGAGCCCCCCAATACTCCATAGCGGTTATCACACTTAATCTTATCAAGGAGAGAAGGCATTCCAAAAAATCCCAACTCCATTATACTTTTTAGGAAATAAATTAACATTTTAAGTATCTTAAAATCACATTACACACGGCAACTCAGAAAAGTACTCAGAAAAATAAGTATGAAATATGTTCCTTGAATTTCTTAACATCCTCTTTGAATTAAATTGTAATAAACTGAAATTCCACATTATGAATTCCTTTTTTTTCACAAGTGACTCTTTTATTCCTCAATAAACAAAATATTTACAATATTCTCTTTACCTTACCAAAAAAGTCTATTTGTTCCTATATCACCTAAATGCCTCTTAGGGCATGAGGGAACCTTTGAATGGTCATAGAATTAAAAGGAAATGAAAGAAATTTAATAGATTCCCCAAATCATTACTCACCCACACTTACCTTTAATGAGTTGATTACATGATTAAATACTATGATAAGCAATGTTTAGTTTTAAAAGCCAACAATATTAAATCCAATATAAACATAAATTAACTTACTAGGTACTCATAAATGCTTACTATGAGGTCCTCAGACAGAGAAGACACACACATGTAACTAATTTAGTATGTATTAACCTATTGTTAAGGTCATACCCCAAACCTTTATTAACCAGGAACTTCCCTGTCTCTGAAGTCTTAAATGCATTGTTCACTCCGTCCACTAGCTTCTTCAAGTTCCACTCCCTTTTTTCTCACTGTATCCTGTTTTTTTCTTTCTTCAGAACACTAGTTCTTTGTAGTTAAAAGTCTTTATCCAATATCTAGCCTAGAAACTTCACACCAAGGGCTTTCATGCTCCATTGTTCAACGGTATCTCTATTATGTTTTTCTTTAATATGCCCCTCGCAGATCAACCAAACACTTGAATTCTTAGCACCTTTGTTACTATTTATCACCAGCTGCTCAAGTCTGATACTCCTTCAAGATCAACTCCTAACTCTTACTAGTGGTGAGATATTAGACAAGTTAATTAACCTCTTTAAGGCTGTGTATTTATGATTAAGATAATAACATCTGACATAGAAGTATGTTGTGGGAGATCAAGCGAGAGTGTGTTTGCAGAGGACTTAATTAGCATGTTTTCTGGCATGTATGAAATTCTCACAATTATCACTTATGATTATTAGTAGTTCTCCTGACTTATCTGAGACAAAGAAAACCCTCATGTTGATTTCCTGCTTGTTTCCCACACTCTTGCTGCTTCTCTATAAATTCTATTACAAGATCCTGTTCCTCTGCTCATATCTTCAATAATGCCATTCTCCAGTATTCCATCTGTATCCCAATCTCATGACTTATTTACATAATACCATTTAGCGTCCTTGTAAAAGGATGCTATTGTTAAAATTGTAAACAAACACTAAGAGAAACAAGTTAATGATTGCAATAGGTGGCAATATATTGATGTGTCTTATATTTCCCTCTTCTTACTGTGTCCTCTATTTACATTTCCTCCTGAAGTCTTCTCTCTTTCATAATGTCATCATAATGGCAAAAACGATGATTTCATTATGTATAATTTTCTGCTGTGAAAAAAAAAACTACAAAAAAATGTATTAGCAGTAAGGTTTTAGTTTGCTCCAACTCCTGTTCTTGAATCAGATCTTTTAAATGTGAAAGGAATGGCAGCTTCTATTTTAAGATTTCGAATTCCACCAACAGGTGCCTTTCAAGAATAAAACCTCTTCCATTTCTTGTAAGTAGAAAGCAGTTAGAATCTGTCAATCATAGCACAAAACATCCACAAGGAAAAAGCATTCTAGAACACAAAGCCATTCATTTCTCTAAATCAAATGGAAAGGTGGATCTCTTAGCCAGGCCCTTTCCTCCACATGCTCTACTCCCTCCACTGGCTAAGGGACACCCAGGGCTGAAATACGGCCTGCACAGCAAGCTACTGACCGTGAAATGGCACCTGGCATGGCAGATTTTGCATGACCTCAGAATGTCCCCCCACATCTACAGCCACCAGGGAATTGCCTCAGGTCACGGAATGCCTTTTCTCCCTGCTGCTCTCCCCTCTTTTCTGGTGACTCCCAAATACTCCTGCTTGAGATACGTCAACACAATTCCACTTCTCATTTTGCAATGGGACCCTGGTTATCTCTCTTTAAAGGAGGGGCTCGTGGACCAGTGGTGGGGGTGTGGTGACCGAGAGTCTGGCTCTTCTCCCTCCTCCCCTGCTTCCCTGATTCCAATGGCAGGGATCTTGGCAGTGTTTCGGGCTCCCCTTCCATCAATCACCTCTTTTCCAGACACATCTTTTGTCTTACTCTCTTTACCATTGGACTAGACCCATAAAAACAACTTCTGAAATGTAAATGACTCTCACTCCATCCTTTGTGGACAAACTTCCATCTTTTCTCTGTGAGTTTAACTGAGGATGGGAAAGGGGTACCTAAGTAAGACAGAGTTTTTGACCATCTCATACTTTTAGTACAAGCAGTAAATCTTTCTTTCTAAACACAATCTGCACCCCACTGCAAAAATGCCTGCATGTCCACACAATGCACTTTCAAAACTTAAACAGACTTTATTTTGCTTCTGGGTCCCTAGGCATATAATATAAATTTTGCTCAAACATTCAGACAACAGGAAGGAAAGTGTGATCTGAAACTACTGGCAGTGAAAAGAAAGAGGCCAAAGGACAGGCTAGTCCCAGAAAACTTCAGGAAAAAAGGAAAGGAGAGGTTTTAAAGGAGGAAATAAAAGTGCCAGGGCACTGGTCAGAGCCAGGAGGCTTTCTGATGGGTTTACTCTGCCATGAAGACCTCTCCCCCTGCTGCTTACTCTCTAAATCTCGGCTTCCCGGTTTAGAGCTTTACTTGCAGGGGAGTTAAGGTAATACATCTCCAAAAAGACAGAAAACAAATAGCTTTTCACTAGAGTTGCTGTCCCAGAAGAACACTGGTAATGGAAGATGAGAAGCAGCTCCAGCAGGTCGGGCTTTTGCATTATGGAGTGGGTTCGTTCAGGCAATGCTCAAAAGTTGTCCTTTTATCAATGAAAACCATAGGGGTTTCTATGCAATACTTCACACCAGAACTGCCAAGATCACTCAGTTATTTGCAGTGTGCATTTGTCCTCTAGATTTCCCATGATTGTAGCATCTTCATGGAAGTGTAGAATGACCAATAGGAACAGAGCTAGCTAACAGATGAGGTCTGCGCACCTTTGCTTTAGAACCGTCCTGTCTTACTCAGTCTGGTTTTCCAGAAACAGACTCTGACATACAGATTACACTGTGCAACTGATTTGAAATGACATGCTCCTGGGGGGGATATATAAATATGCAGGGGAAGAAGGACAGAGAGAAGGAAGAAGATAATTAAGGGTGTGATTTCTGCCCACGGACAGTGACTTCAGTACAATCCCATAGGGGGGTCTAGGGTGTAGGCTATGCCACAGTTTGCCCTGACCTGAGATAAAGCAGTCGAGCGTGCATATTCCCACATTTGTCAATCATTGCTAAGGACCACCCAAAGGCATCTTAAACTGCCAGAGAATTCTGGTTCTCTACCTGACTGGGTGATGTGGCTTAGTAGCCCAATGGCTGTGTTATGAAGAGTCTAGGACAGTGTTGGAAAGAGAAGCATGCCAAAGCCAGGAGGGGACACAGCTACAGTCGAGGAGACCGAGGGGACCTGAGTGGATAATGGACAGTATCCACTACAACAGGCTCTTAAGTAACCATGACCTAGTAACTGCACATGTTAAGCTTAGGGATCACTCTGACAAGAATGAGAATTGGAGAAAAACATAATCCAGTCCCAAACTGGGGGATTCCCTCCATCTCGCCTTGCAGAAGGAGATTTGACTTTGGGTGGCCAACACACAATGCAATATACAGATGATGTATCATAGAACTGTATACTTGGGACCTATATAATGTTACCAACCAGTATCACGCCTATGAATTTAACATATAATAAAGACGCCTGGCAAAGACTTAAAAGTAAAGGAATTCAACAAAGCTAAGAAGACAATAAAGTTCATTATAATCTAAAAAAATATTTGTAAACTTTTCAATTTGTTTAGTCTTTTGTTCATTTATAATATAATTTCAATCTTCTAGCCATGACCCATAGAAAAAAGATACAAAATAAGCCCATGACCTAGAATACAATCTCCCTTCACAATTAGCTCTTGAACCATAATCATAATTATACACATATTTTACCAGCAGTAACAGATAAATATTTATTAGTTAGCTTTCAGATCCAACATAAGAGAGTCATTTCCTTCATGGGCCATTTACCCACTCTTATGAGAGACCCCTGGCTATCATTCCTCACCAGTTACTCAAGATGTGAGGTGAATATTTCAGTTTGATAGAAGTTTATTGTTTAGAATTTTACAGGATTGAAAACAAACAAATAATAACAAGAACAACAAAACCTTCTTTAAACCCCAGAAGTTAGAATCAATTGATTTTCATATATACACATTTTTTTGTAAAGGCATGGGCATACCCATGTATCAAACAGTCAAACAATAAAGTACAAAATCAAATTGCTCCTTTGCTACCATAAGTAAAACCAACAGTTAATTAAATGTCTTAATATCTTATAACCAGTTTAAATAGTTAAGTAATTGTGACAATCTCTAGCCCAGATTAAAAAGATACATTTGTCTTAATAAAACTTAGACCAGAAGAAGGAACCCTGGAAAGCACGCTTATCATAGCTCATATACATCAAGGGTCTACTGTAAGTTCCAACAGACATCCATGTACTTGGACCCCACACAACCCACACACTATTTCTCCCAAGGACAAGAATACAGCATCTCCGGAAGCCTGGTTCTTTGTTGTTCCAGGCCCTGTAAACGTCCACAGTAGTCAGTATTTGCAGCTCCTATTAGCAATGAAACTTCTTGCCCTTGTTACTTCTTTACTTCCTTCCCCAAGTTCTGTTACTCAAGTACAAGTCTCCACATTGGCATAGCTGGAGACAGCAACCCAATACACATAAAACAGGAAAATCAGGTACCTACTACAAAAGCGATGTTGAATACCGGACCACCTCTAGAAATTGAAATGAATTAATCCTCAGTTTCCAATTTCATTAGTTTTCTCTTCTATTCCGGACACTGTGTCCAATGTGACACACCCAACAGCAGCACTTCCTCACTACAGAGGAACACACCGTTCTCAGCTGAATCGTGTTATAACACTGAGGGGATATTTGGGCAGCAGAAGTAATGAGAAAGCTCTCTCAGTGAAGCAATATAAAACTGTCTTCAGACGTAAACGGTCTAGACCAAAAAAGACAAAGAAAAGAAGATAAGCACGAAGGTCCTGGAGTGATCTCTCATGAGTACCAGTATACATCAAATCAGCCTCCAAGCCTTCTCCCATGACCTCCACCAAAGACACGCACAATACGTGGATGAATCTCTTCTAACAGCATTAATCCAGGGGCCCAGGTATCAATGTAAGCTAACAATGCACAGGCATTTGTACTTTTCAGGTGATAAGAACCAGCCATTTGACAGCTGTGACTGAAACATAATAACATCTAACTGCACAAGTCTGCACAGACTCTATCATCTTTTCATGAAAAGAAAACACAGGAAAGAAAGTTATCCCAAGTGGTTCTGAACTTCAACTTTAACAGCCGTAAGAAGGGAAGAAGGTAATCTGAGTTAGAGAGTGGTTTACTGCCAAACACATTGATAATTTTATAACAAATTTGAGATAAATAAAGTACAAAGCAAAGATAAGACGAAAGCCACAAACCACACTATTCAGTTTACAGAGCTGGGGAGCATGTAAGAGTGGAAATATATTCTTCAGAGATTCCTCACCTCCTTTTCAAATAGTCTACAAGTTATGTGGCACAGTCAGAAGACAAATTTTTATCTGTCAAACATCCTCTGATTTTGGGAGGTGATGCTATGAGGAAATGGAAGCCTGGGGTAAAGTATCAACAGAGGTGCTTCTGCACATAATTTTAATTTCCTTCTGTGCTCCTGAGAAGTTGCGTCCTTGCTGATGTCATCATTTCTTTGTCCTCATAGGTAAGAGATACGAAGAGGAGGAATGGTGGAGGAAAAAAGCAAATAATACTTTATGACATACTTTCTCCCTATTTCCAAATCGGAAAAATTCAGCCTATGAATGCATCCCTCTGCTAATGTACCCTGAGAAATGGAAAGTTTTATTTTACAGTAGGTATGTTGATTTTCCATATGCTTTTCTGGGTATCAAATATACCAGCAACCTTGATGCTAAATAATATTATAGACAATAGTGGGTATATTTGTAGATTTGAAAAAAATATTGACAAATGACCTAAAAACAAGGCATATTAATTAAATAGGGTTTGCTTTAAAAATGAAGCTAGTTTCAGTTCAAGTTTTAATAAGCTGGTTGTAATTTATGACCTAATTAATTAGTGGCTTCGTTTTCTTTTTTTAGCGGGAACACTCAGAGATTATTTTCAAGTAGTGTAATCATGTGACTCAAGAAGTCCTACAATTTACCCTGTACTTGATATTTATTAAATGGAATAAGCAAAATTCCTACAGCTGTATTCAACTAATGTGAAGTAGAAACTGTGTTATTCAAAAAGGATCTAAAGAGAAATGAGACATTATCTCTACTCCCATAAATCTTACAAGCACACAGAATGCACACAGTAAACAAACCACATGCAAATACAATAGCACAGGAGTTCAGAAGGAAGAAAGAAAATGTGAGTGATTTCTTACAGGGGTAAAGAAGGCAGATTTCAGTGAAGAATAAAGCTTAGACTTGAGAGGTGGGTAGGGCCATGATAATGAAAGAAATGGTGAGAGGCACATCAGACATGGCAACTACACCGGAAAAGGCATGGAGGCAGCAAAGCTCTCAGCCAACTGAGAGGTTTGTGATTCGTCTGCAGTACTGAGCAGAGGCAGATGATACACCTAGGAAGGCTGTGCGAAGATGAGCTCACCAAAGACCTGGAGTGTGTTTTTGAATGGCTGGTAAGTGGTGTCAGAGACAGACTTTGGAAAGTTTCATCCAACATTCATGTGAAGAGAAGGCTGAATAGGAAAGGAAAGAGAGGACACAGAAAACTAAGATTGGTCTGAAAATGACTCAGGAAACACTTAACGACGGGTGGAAAACAGAAGGTGAACTGCAAGGATGACCGGCCTTGCTAAAAGAAAACTAGCTGATTCACATGTCACCTTATAAAAACAAAAAACTACTACTTTATAGCACACTTATTAGCAAATACATTTAGAACAATTTATAAGGAGCTGTATGACTTATGATTAGAAGATAACCATGCCACTCTTAGAGAAAGTAGTCTTGGAAATGAGTGCTGATATTTTCTCATTTTTTAAAACTTAATATCTATAAGGATGTATTAGCTTAATATTTATGCAGCTAAATTATATACACACATCCCATTTCTAAATTATTTTCAAGGAATTCTAGATTTAAAATAGTGTTTCACAAGGGTGAGAATAGATACAGTAGAGAACTGCATACACATAATTTTTAGTTTCAGGGAAGAAAAGTCCACAATAATAATTAATAAAAACAGAAGAATTTAAGGCTTGGTCCGTAAGAAGGAAATGTAGGAGAAAGAATGGGCAAGCACTACATAACATATTCCCAACTGGATCATTTATAAATGAATAAACAATATAACTGGACCAAATACTACAGCTGGATGGAACGGCAGTGGAGCAAAGCCACGGTTCAAAACTCAAAGTGGGCTTTCTGCCCAATGGACAAGAGACTAGGGTATTAAATAATTTCTGTTTACTTGAATCCTGAAAGAAAAAGAAAACAAGCATCAATTTATGCTTTTAGGGAATTATGACTCTATGAATTCATGTGCTTTATTTTACAGCACAAACTAGGGACGGTGACTTAGGTTAAGCAAATGAACATGTGAGGTCTTGAAATGAGTTTTTAACATAAAACTCTCAGGGTCACCAGAGTTTCTCCTGGGCTCTCAAGCAAACACAGATCTGTTCAATTTCAAAACTATATTATTCACTCAACTTCTTTAATGATCCCAGCAAGTTCACTATGTTTTCTAATGTTCATAAATATCTTAACTAGGGGTTACTACAAAGGCTGACCTCAATGGAACAAGGCATTCTGAGTCTACCCACAGTGTTTAAAACTACTTCCAATGTTGTGTTTATAAAAATGGTCGAAGAGAATTCCACTAAAAAAGGTAGTGCTTTCTAAACACACTTCAACTATTTTTAATGTGAATCTGGGGTCACATGTAGAGTTTTCTGTGAAAGGTCAGTGAAAAGTAAACGTTGGTTCCCCTTGCAGACTGGCTCTATTGTTGACAGACAGACAGACGGACGGACTACTTACAGCAAATGCAGGGCAAGCCATTTTCTAGACTTGGTTGAAAGACTGTTATTGCCTATGTGAGGATGAGAAAGTTGGGCAGGATTTTGGAAAGGAGTTTTAAGAGATAAGTACAGTGCTTGCAAATACCTTACCCTGAACACGTACCTATTGAACAGGTGAATTGTGTGGTTTCAAAAGATAAACTCATTAACCAAGAAGAGTTTTCATTTTATACTTATTCTTAAAGACTGAAGTTTTTTCTAAGCTGCAAAGCACCTGCACCATGGTTTCTGTAAGAGAGGTTTTCTCTAGGTGAGCTACAATAGCTACTATTTATTGAAAATCTGCCACGTGCTAAAGATTTTGCTGACTCTAATGCTGAGCTATTGTATAAACTTGAAATTTGGTGGTGTTATTCTTGTTTTACTTACATAAAGTTATGTAAAGGTACGTAGAACAATATTTGAAGCTGACCACAAAGTACTTTGACTGAAAAGAAGTAAGAGTCTAAGGATTTTTGATTTCTAACAGTATTGTGGCATTTCTATTTTGATATGTCCAAGTCTTTTTTCCCTTTTACAAAATTTCCAAGTAAGGCCTTCTAACCTGATATTTATTATTTCTTCAAGATGATACAATCAAATATTTTGGTTAATATCAGCAATATTAGGTTGGCGAAGAAGTCTGTTTAGTTTTTTTCTGTAAATTAAAAGACATATTTTTCATTTTCACCAATAATTTTATTGATGTGGATATTTTGAGTGTGTCGGCTATCTCCCGCTATTGGCTTCTAGTGGGCAGAGGCCAGGGGTGCTACTAAACACCTTCCAATGCATAAGACAGCCCCACAGCAAAGAATTATTTGGCCAAAATGTCAACAGTATCAAGAAATTTTTCAAATCACTCTTCAAATATTCGATCAGTCACAGCACCTTCTCCATATACTGCAAAACTCTTTTTTTTGCATTATGCACCAAAAACATTGTGTATCTTCTTCTATCTTCAGTATTAAAATGGCTGCAAAAATTCACCAATTTTGATAGGATTTTTTAAAAATGCATGCTGATATGACATCTGTCACAATACAATCTGACAAAATTGTTTCCAATGAAGTTAAAGTCAACTAAGCACTACTAGAGCCATTGTATGGAAAAACTAAACAAACTTATTGGCCAACCCAATATAAAGTCAGTTGATATAAAACCAATCATATCCATATAAAATACCATTTTTTCAAAGGGCAAATGATTGCATCTAATATGCCTTATGTTTATTTTTAATGTAAAATGTTTAAATATCAATTTCATAATGAACTGAATTATATTTACTCATAAAACATACTATGAAGATGTATTTTATTTTACATTTACTCGATTGCTTTTTTAAGAAAAAAATAAGAACCTGGTAATCAAATAAATTTTCAAACCAAATATGAATTATTGTTTTAGACAGCTCCAGACTAACACCATGAATTTCTATGCAACATATGCTTAATAATCAAGATGTTAAATTCTTAAGAAATTTGATTTTCTAAGGTGGTTGAGCACAACTTCTAAATTGAGTATCTGAAGAAAATCAAATAACAAAGCATTATTTTATAGAATCAAAACAAATCCAAAAGGAAGGTGAAGAAACTCTGTCTTAAGACGGGGGATAAATAAATTTCTGTCCCTTAGTTTTTTGTCACCTAAAAAAAAAATAAAATCAAAGAACACAAAAATCAGAATCAGAATCAAAATCTTTATGTGGGAAGATAGCAAGAAACGTGTCCCTGTACCACATGTATGAAACAAAGTGATTAAAGATGAGGTCTTAACGACTTCCAGAGAAAGAGAGAGAACAACAACAAAAAATCAATTAGAGTTACCCCTCAGAGTCACAGCGAGCATCAGGAATTTGCAACACCAGATACCGTGGGGACAACATTTAGGGCTATAAAAGTAGTGGGTGCTCCATAGAAGTGGTTGGATGGGCAGGTCCCACCTCCATTTCCTATTTCATGCTTACTGTTGATCCACCATATGGGAAGCAAGGTACGTATTCTTTGAAAATGTTAAAAACAAAAAGATATCAAACACAGTAGACATTTGGGGTGCAGTAACTGACTAAATGGGAGTTTACCAAAGATCATTAAAATAAATGGTGAAATGTCCTAGGCACCTTCTTCCTTCTAACATCTAGGACCGTGCTGTCCAGTATGGCTGCCACTAGCCAGATGTGGCTATTGAAATTAAATTAAATTAAATTAAAACCTACTTCATCAATTGCATTAGCCACCTTCCAAGTATTCGATAGATACATGTGGCTAGCGGTCACTGCCCTAGACAGCACAGGCATGGAACACGTCCATCATCATAGAGTGGACAGTTCTCTTGGACAGTCCTGAAGAAATAAGCAATCCATGTTACAGCCACCAGAGAGAAGATTAAATAATGCCTCCAAATAACATCTGAAAGACCTATAATCCATAATGTTAGAGTCTACTAATAAAAAAATAGCTGCTAGTCATATATTTATCTCTACATTGCTGATACTACCACCATTCACACAGGGCCTCAAATAAGCTTTTTCATGGAAATTAGCTTTTTACTCTTGAAAATAAATTTAAAGCTGTGGATCATGAGACATTTGAGAAAATCTTCCAACATGGAAGACAGAGAGTAAAAAACAAAGACAAAAACAAAACACACTCACACACACAGAGGAAATGCGGAGGAAGCAGAAGCAGTATAAACAAAGAACAGAAAAAAAATTTTTTCCCATGGTACAGATAACAGAATGTATAATAACATAATAACAGAATGTATTCATGAATAAAATGAGAAGATGCTGTTAAAAAATATTCAAATACAGAAAAAAACAGAGAAATTATAAATGAAAAAGCATATATGCAAAAAGTAGTAGAAAATCTTAAAGATAAACTTGAGAAAATGTCTTCATAATTAAAAATAAAAACAAGCCCTGGTGGTGTGGCTCAGTGGATTGAGCACCAGCCTGCGGATCAAAGGGTCACTGGTTTGATTCCCGGTCAGGGCACAGGCCTGGGTTGCGGGCCAGGTCCCCTGTGGGGGGTGTGCAAGAGGCAACCATACACTGATGTTTCTCTCCCTCTATCTCCTTTCTTTCCCCTCTCTCTAAAAATAAATAAATAAAATCTAAAATAAAAATAAAAACAAAAAATAAGCTACAGGTATACACAATAGGATTTGACAATGTCCTTGCAAGTGGAAAGTACATGTCCCCTCAGCAATTTGGTTCGAGTAACCACTTATGAAAAGTAAGAAATTTAAAGATTAATCCTAGAGATTACACATCTAACTAATGAGAGTTAAAAGAAATTCTGAGAAAATTTGCACGGAAAGTTGTAGTAAAGCCCAAGGAATACAGATTATTTTTACTGATAAAAATTAACATAATAATTATTATTTGAAAACCCACAAGCAATTTTACAAAACAAGTTGAATACATGTGTTCCACTAGATGGATGGCCAAGTTATTTATAAAATGTGTATTTGAGATCAGTTAAGATTTCTCACTTTAGAGAGCAGAAGATAAACCAGAGGCCAAGACGAATCTGAATTCTTACTGCTGACTCATTTTCATGAATGTAGTAAAACATTCAAAACCTCAGGAAAGATAAAAACTCCAGCTAATGAGGCCATTTGTGCAATTTTATTAGCATGAATACTTCCAATTGATTAGCACAGTGTTACAAGGAAACCTCAAGAGTAAAAAGTAACACAGACAATTGCAGGCTGCTCTCCCAAGACAGAGCACACCCCAGGGGATGAAACACTGGGGAGGTAGGAAAAGCATCTGGCCTCCTTTGCAAATGAAAGTCTCATAAAAAGCAACATCTACTAGTGCTTATGAAACTGGATTGGAGCAATCGCCTTCACTTTGACAAGGTTACAAAGTGTGAAATCAGTTAAGGAAAGCAAAACTTAATGCACTGATTTGTAAAATGTTACCATTATTTTACAAACAAATGATCACATCACTTTGACTCACAAAGATCCAAAGATGCCCTGCTCCTTTCCAAGCTGGGCAAAACTGAATTTCAATAATTATCCGGAAGATACATTTGACCCCCGAAACGGCTATAGCCGCCTCTTCCTCCAGGAAGAACAGATCAGCTCAGAGTGCGGTGGGTGAGGTGCTCCAGCTAATGGTACACACCCCTCCATATACGTCTCCATTTGCAGCACTTCTCACGATATCATAATGGTCTCTTAATTTGGTCCCTATTCTCCAGGATACTTTATGTTCAGAAAGAATAGGACCCAAGCTCTCTTATCCACTGTTGTGCCCATAACAACTAATGAACTGTGCAGCACACGTTGGCAAGTATACAAATATTAATGGAAAAAATGAATAAATAAATGGAACTCTTCACTTTTAGATGAGGAAATACAGTGCTAGGGAAGCAGATACCAGCCCAGGGTCAGTTAGCAGAAAAACCAGGAGCAGAGCTTAAGTCTTCTGTTCCCCTGCTTATTGCTTTTCTAAAGCATTAAAATTAATTTAATTCTAATTATTTGTATATTGAGGTATGAAAATAGAATGTTAGCCCATATTTAAGAGGCACGACTGGCTGGACTAATATATGTCAACAAGAACTGAAAAATAAATTTTAAAACAAGTTATGCAAGCACTTTATTTTTGGTATTTTGTTAATACTCTTTAAAAATAATGCCGAAGAAACAGGACATTATTGGTGGCATTGTGAGGGGGTGGAATTGTGAGACAACTTCCAGGATCAGCGTCATATAGATCTGTAATGTTTTAATTTTCTATAATCATGGACTTCCTAAACTTGAATAAAGTAAAAGCATTTAAAAAGGAGCCAAGGAAATGTGATTATAATCTTCTCCATTACATTCCCCTCTACTCCTCTCACAGCTTCGCACACAACAATCTGTTTACTGTTGTGACAAAGCCAGCCTGCTCCCTCCCACTGCCTTCTCCCAGCAGCTCTGTTGATGCCGGGAGCTTCCTGCCTATATCTTTAGCCATCCCAAACCTACCACCATTCAGGGTCCAGCTTAAACACCAGCATGTTCAGTTACAAAAAATAAAAAGAACGGAACACAAAACGAAACACGGAGTATTTTCTACATAACAAGCAAGAGAAGAAAAAAAAAGATGAATAATGGCCTTTCTTAAAGAAGCATGAGATTTAATTAGATGATTAAGAGATTGGTAATACCTAGAGCTGGTAAGAGGGTGAGACAGAGACAGCTGTGTACAATATTGTAGGGATGTAGAGCAGTGCCCGGGTTGTTTACTTTTACTTCCGGAGGAGAGGGTTTGACAATGTCCTTCCAAATGACAAGTACATGTCCCCTCAGCAACTTGGTTCTAGTAACCACTTAGGAAGATACATGTTTAATTCTTTTTACATTAATGATGACTAGTAGTCTTTCTAACAGGCCAAAACGATAAAACAAGTGTCCGTTTATAGGGTTCTGCTAATATAAATTGCATTGTATCTATAGCGATAACATTATATGTGTAAAAATGAATAAGCTAGTTCTCTATGAGCTTATATAGAAAAAAACCCTCAAACATAAGAAGTGAAAACAGAAGTATAGAGCAATATGTCTAATATCATTCAATATTTTTAACAATATCTAGACATGCATGACTTTATGGGCATTAAAATGACCGAGGCAGATTTGAAAGATCACGAGCAGTGATCACTGTCTCCAGGAAGTTGGACCGGGGACTGGTCTTTTTGTTGTTTATTCTTCAATATTGTTTGCATGTTTTTGTTTATTTATTTGTTTTCATTTTAAGCTCAGAAGTGACATGATTGAAGTTTAGGAATTTCAGTTACTTGGGAAGATGAGTCTGGCCGGGCTGTGCTAAGAGGGATATCTAGTTTTGGGAATGGAAGAGGAATATTCAGTTAAAAAGCACAGAGTAAGAGAAAAGTAGAAGTATTTTATGTTCTAGAATCCAAGGACAAAGGAAGGAGTAGGTGGTTTGCAAGGTGAAACCCAAGGGAGTAAAAGAAAGTAAGGCCTGAGAATTAAGTGGTTCTGGTGATTAACAGACAAACTTGGAGAAAGTAATTAGTCCAGTAAGGTGGAAAGAAACTAGGTTGTAAGAGCTGAAGCTGTGAGTAGGTGGGTAAGGAAATGGGTCACTTCATGTAGGAAATATGCACAAAGAAGAAGAGAAGTGGAAACAGTTTGAGAAAAATTTTCTAAAAGTTAAAGAGAGGTTGTTTGTTTATTTAGCTATTTGTTTAGAGAGCGAGGATAATGAAATATTTGTGGACAAAGAAGAGCCCGGTTGGGAGAACAGAAAGAAGGCTAGAGCGTGGTGAGTAATGGCGTGTCGTGGCCCACGCCAGCAGTGGGTAAAATCAGACGCGCAGGCGCGGAGAGTGGCCTTGACCACACTTCCGACGTGAGCAACAAGCATGAGAAAATGGGCAAACCCACTGAAAGATCTGAAGTGCAGAAGAGGGAATGTAAACGTAAAACAAATTTAGTCCTGACACTTCTCGGTAGAAGAAACAGACGCCATGCTCTTTCATCAGAGTCTGGAGGCTGAAGCAGATTTTACAGAAGTGAGATCATTGCGGTGGGGGATGTGGGGAGGGGGGGACAGTTAATTTTCAGAAGCAGATAGGAACTTAGGCGGGGAAAAATGTTAAGGCTATCTGAGCCCCACCGAGAGTTAATGTACAAAGGGTATGAATCAGACCTCATACCGATGTTTGGTTAATATCTCCAGTTAGGTACAGAGGTCTGGGAACAAAGTGGACAAGGCAGAATTGGGGTGATCCTGGGCTTACACTGAGGTGAGGACAGGAAGGCAAATGTGACTCATAGCATGTCTAGCACGGCACTTCCTAAGTTTAAGGGCTCATATCTGTGGCCTGGGTAGGGCATTATGAGTATGTTGACCAGAGGTGATGGGCCAAACAGAGTGGCAGTAATAGACAACCTAGTTAGTTAATCTTTTTCTAGTCACACTAAAAATAAGAGATTATGCCTCTTCAGATGTCTAGTAACATTTTGGTGTGACCCATTCCCATGGCATTTATAACCTCTCCATGCTTCCGTTTCTTCATCTTTAAGATGCATGTAGTAACAGCAAGCGCCCACAGGGTTAACGTGAAGGTTAATTCTTATTTTTGCCTTAGTTAATCATTACTACCATCTGGTGAGTTAGGTATTGTCGTTAATCGCAAAGTTACAGATGAAGAAACTGAAAGATTCTTACTCTGACCTTGAATAATGTCTTTAAAATATTGGAACATAAACATGTCATAATAACAGCCTGCTCTATTCAACTCTATCCACCCCTGGATATAACATGCAAAGTGATTCACATCCACTGCCTATAGAAAAACCACACACGGCATGCACACTTGAGAACGTGCAGCCTGGACTCACTACCCTCTTTTCCCCATCTCCATCCCATTCCTGATGTTGCCTCTGTTCCCTGAGGGGGCTCACCCTGCAGACCCCACCCCTCGGATCCCTTCCACCAGACTTCAGGTTGTGTTTGGACAGTAGAGGCACCAACAGGAGAACTGAGGGATGGAGGTGAGAGGTCAGAGCACATCTACCTCAGAGCCCTCTCAGAGTGCACACCGCCGTGACAGTCACTGCCCTTCCAGACAGTCACTTAAGCCCTTGCAGCCCCCAGCACAGGGCTCAGCTCTCCTGCATTCCAGCAGATTATTTCTTCCCTGCATCCCTTCAGGAGCAAAATGAAGAAGGGCCAGGTCTGCTGACTGCCAGGACAGAGGATTTGTGTTCCATCATGCGGTTTCCCTCACAGAGGGACCTGAACTGGAAAACAAAAGGTTCTGATTATGGGAAGCAGCTGCAGGACAGCGACTGTGGCTTCTATTAAATGAATTCTACTGTCAGACCTTTCCACCCTGCCGCCAGAGCAGTCCTACCATCTCTCTCTGTGGAGATAATTAGGACTTAACCTCCATGTTGGAGACAGAAAGCTGCTAGCTTTCAAGAAGAGATGCTACTGAAGGGTCAAAACTATTTTCTTCTGATCAATTCTGCTGCAAATGGATGAAGTTCTTCTATGTGCTTCTTGCTTAGGGAATGGCGGGGTAACCGTTCTCCCTGCCTCTCTCGCACACTTGCAGCAAATCATGTATCATTAGGCAAAGTTGAGGGATACAGTCTTTAATTAAAACAATCCCTCAATTCTGAGGCATTGCAGAGCAGAGCATTTATTTACATTAATCTAAGTGAATTTCCTAGCTGTGTTTTGTCCTCCCCAAAATTATTCTTATAATCGATGGTATACACAATAATTGATGGCATCTTAAATACACACACACGCAAACACACACATAGGAATGCAGACACATATATACACAGTAGTATATGCAGACATATACACACAGATATAGTCTTTAAAAAACTAATATAAATTTAATTTGTTTAATGTAAAAAAAGAATAATGGACATTTATTGTTTAGCTGAAAAAACGTTTGCATTCATGACTTAATGGGCTACTCCCATAACTGGAGATGGTATTTATTATTGTTGTCACGTTGGACCAGAGAGAACTAGCTGTAAAGACAGAGCAGAAATGCATATCTTTAAAGATAAATATCTATGGATGTTTCGGTCCAGAGAAAGGGAGAAAGACTCTGGATCCCAGACGGCTTTCTGGCCTTGTCCTTCCAAGAGGCCTCATTGTTGGGTCTTGCCTTCCAGTTCCATGAGATGTCCCTTTGTCCTTTTAGTAATCTGCCTCTGCTTTTAATTTATATAAACAAGTTTAAATATTTTGTGTTACTTATAACCAAGTGACCCATAATACAGAAATATACTTTTTCAAAATAATTCTGTATGTCTTCCAGGAATGTGATTAAGAACATGAATTCTGAGTGTTGCTGGTTTTTAAACCACAAGCACTAATGAAATATCAGGTAACTAAAAGTGTAGAATTACCAATAGTGGTTAAAAGTGTGGACTCTGGATCAGATAACTGAGGTTCAAACCTTTGCAGCAGAATAACAAAAAAAAAAAACAGGTTATTTTTACCTACTGCACTTCTGCTTTCTCTGCTTTAGAACACAGAAAATAAAAGAATTTACCTGAAACGTTGTTATGAGAATAAAGGAATATATAGAAAGAACTGCCACAGTACCTGACCCAAAGAACAGGTCAAAACGTCCGTTGTTTCTGTTGTTATTTTTAGTCTGATGCTCCCCACAGTTAATTTTCCCTGTCCTACTCTCTAGATAAACCTTCATTTTGGGGTTCAGGTAGAAGTGTCCAAATGCCATCGACAAGCGAGAGTAGTTTCACATTCAGCGTGAAATAAGATCAGACTCTGCTGTACTCATTAGCATTAACACTTATAGTTCTTCCTTTATCCTTGTTTAAATTTCCAATAAGTTTCATTCACTCCCATAAGAATGGGTTGAGATGATGAAACTGCTGAGACAGGGAGGGAAATCCGTTTTAAACATCTTGTCAATGATACGTTCAGACAACCTTGGGACATAATCAGGTACCTAATATGACAATACTGGTGCCATTTTTCATAAATGTAAATGCCTGCCAAGCACGCTCGTGAGGAGTCATCCTGGAGCTGTCCCAGCTGTGCTGTATAGAATAGAATCAAGCTAAATAATTTTGCTGGCTCTGTCCTACAGCCCAAAGCAAGTCTTTTCAGAAGAAGAAGGTTAGAGTAAGAGTAGAGTTCATACTCCAGAACCAGTAAAACCGACTGGTCCACATAGGGATTTATCCACCACATCAGGCTCATTAGCATACAGCTCTAGCCAATTGAGCTAAATAATTAGGGTCAGTTATAGATAGAATTACCACTAATTATTTCCAGATTTCAATCTCTGGGCCTTTCATTCCAGAATTACTAATTAAAATAAGGAAGAAAAAAGTGCTCAGAAGTGTGGATTCAATTTATGTTTCATAATCATCTATTAGCAAGCCAAATGGCTCATTTATGGAGACTGCCATCCAAATCAGGTTTTCCAGTAGTAAATATTTAAATTCAAGGCACTTGAGAAAAATGTTGTTAAATAAATTCTAGACACCACTGTTTTGTCTAGTTAACATATCTTCCCACTCTTACTCTGGAAATATTTCCACTCATGAACTGTTCTGAGCATCTTAGAGTACATTGTCCCATAGTGGTCACACTCACTGGTTAGAAGTGGCGGTAGAGAACCTAAAGGGAGGTAATACTATTCATCTTCGGGATTTTTTTCAAGAAGAAACTAAGAGAGGATGTTTCTTGACACTATGATAGTCTTAGAACTGTTAATATAGAAGCTAGATTGGCTTGTAGCCATTTCCAAAGCTGCATGAACACAAATAAAACCCACATGCAGAGAGAAACAGAGATGACATGCAGAGACTGATGATGAGAGAGGCCTGATGGAATGTGAATACCCCTTCCATCTGTCCCTAGCTTCACTCTTACCATTCCCAATTATACAGGCTGATAAAATCTCTCATTTTTCTTAAACTAATCCACCACACCAGGATTACTTTCTTGAAATATTTTGACACTTGCTTCATAACAAAGATTCCAGAATTATAGAGACAATTTAGACAGTAGTCAAATATACAAGAACATATACATATATAGATATGCATAAATATAGGAAGATGCCTTTATAAAGGCCTCATAGTAAGCTTCTTAGAGATTGTATTATAACAAATGAAAAGCATCATGGAGTCAACTACACCCGAATACCAATCTATCAGGATATGACCCTAAAACTCTCATTACATTACTGGAGTTAAGAGTAAAGCATAATGATACTACTAACTTTTATTGAGTTATTATAATGTGCCTGACACAGATATAAGCACTTTCCATCTATTATTGGATTTAATCCCACAATAGTTCTACCAGGGTGAATTCATTATCTACTTATGGATGGCAATCCAACTACAAATTCAGTGACTACCAACAATGTGCATTCATTTTCCCACAGTTCCTTGGATTGGAAGTTTAGATGGTTTAGTTGGTTCCCTCTACGAGAGTGCAGAGGTGCCAACCTGGGGTGCAATCTCACCTGAGGCTCAGTGGGGAAGGACCTGCTGCTTCGCTCACTCGGTTGCAGGCTGAAGTCCGCTCCTAGCTGGCTGTTGAACAGGGACTCATTTTCTTGCTGGCTGTTAGCCTGAGGCTGCCCCAAGTTTTTTTATCTATATGCAACTCACAACACGGTAACCTGCTTCTCCAAAGCCAGGAAGAGAGAGAATCTCCTTGCAAGACTGGTGTTTCAATCGCATGTAACAACATCATGTACATATACAAGGGGTATCCAAAAGGAAACGGAATTATCTTCTGGAGGACAGGCACCTTATAGTATAGGCTTCCCCACTAGGTGAGTGTTCTAGGAACCCAGCTCTATCAGGGTACCAGCTGGCAGTGTTGTGAGAGGCTGCATTTGGCTTTAGAGAATTACACTTTCAGCGTGTTTCCCCATCTCATGATGGGTGATTTACAAGTGTACCTGCCCACACCACACTGAATATTCAGCAGTTTTTGACTGAAAACAGCATGACCCCCATACCTCACTCTCCCTATTCACCTGATCTCACTCCAAATGACTTTTTGTTTGTTTGTTTCCCTTAGTGAAAAAAATCCTCAAAAAAAACAACAACAACTTTTTGCCTATGTGGAAGAGGTGAAACAAAAAACAGCAGAACTAATAGGCATCAAAATTGATGAGTTCAGTCTTACTAGGCAGATGGGAGACAAAGATACAAGTCTCTGAAGATGGCATGATGCTTCACCATCACCAAGACATGAGGGCCTTGACTAGAGAAAAAGGTGGGTTTGCACAGTGGAAGCCGTACTCTTTTGCTTGTCATACCCCACACTACTTCTGTAAAGGCTAGACTTAACAGAGATGTCTTTGGTAGATGGGTGGGAAAATTCAGGAAACTCACAAGTGAGTATCTATGAAAGGTTACTATTGTTCCAGGCAGTTTATAGATGTTACTTCATTTAAACTTTAGGAAGCTCTGTGACATAGTTGTCAATTCTATATTCATATTAAGAAACTAGGAATCAGGGAGGTCATATAACTTTTTCAATGTGGAACTCAAACCCAAGACTTTCTCAGGTTGGACAAAAGGGAGAAATATATATTTAAATACTTATATTTTAATGTATAGCATATCATGGTGGAATTTATTCATTTATTCAGCTGTCAAATCACAAGGAGTCATTAAGCTCATATCAGCCACAAGTATATAAAAGCAATGAGAAGTCACATTAATGTCACAGCATTTTGAAAGAGAAACATTCACTTGGAACTCACAAAGTCATCTACCCTCTATCTGGCTGTATTTCTAACTGGCCATGTGTTCAAGTCAACTGATTTAGATGCTATAGTCCAAGCCTCAGTTTTATTGTAAAAATGTGTCAATTCCCTCTTCTCTTTTTTTTAACAAAGAAGCAATTGGAATTATATTAATTAATATGTCTATAAAAATAAAGCCCTGTAAGTGTAAAAACTTATCATAGTCATGGATAAACAAATCCAATCTTAGACACATTTAGCTTTGAATAATGGTCAAAAACACACCCCCTCGTTCAACCCCTCCTTTCGCCAGAGTACTGGACACACTTTATTCGAGATAACAACTTTGAAACCTCCCAAATTTAATAGTAAATTGAAAACGTGTACAAGAAAGAACTAAATTAAATAACTCTGGCTTTTAATCATCACCTATCCACAAGGGACTATTTCAGAAAATGATGATATAATTTTATGAGCTACAAAGAGGTACAGGCATTCTATTTACAGAGACATATTGTCCTCTAAATCTTTCGTGTTTCATTTTAAAACACGATGGGTTTTAATAAAACCAATCTAGAGAACATACTACGCTTCATACACCCTCTTCCCTGTACTATCAGTGTTTATCTATGAATACATGGAAGAGAAATGGAACTTTCTCTCCCAGTCCCTGGAAGAGCCAGGGCTATTCATGGAAACTGATTCCAGCACAACTGAATCAAACAAACAAGGAAGCAAAAACACTAACAACGTACTAACATCTTCATAATTAGGACTGTCCATATTGAAAGGAAAGCCCTTCAGTTGGGGGTGAGCTGCTCTTGTCACTAGAAGAGTCCAGGTAAAGGCTTGTTACGGGGCCAGATTCAAGTTTTGTGTAGTCTGAAGTTGACGTTTATAGGACTTCAGCCAAGATGGAGCCATAGGTAGACTCTCTTTGCCTCCTCGCATAACCATAAGAAGGACAACAACCAATCTAAAAACAAAAATCAACTAGAACTGCAAGAAAATCGAACTGCATGGAAGCGCAACAGCAAAGGATTTAAAGAAGAAACATTCACCCAGATGGGTAGGAGGGGTGGAGAGGTGTGATGTAGCACTGGGAGGTGGTGGTGGCATTGACGAGGTGCTGAGACAGCAGCAGTGGCCAGCTGAACTGGTGGTCCCACATTCACATGCGATGGATAAAATCTGGAGGAACAACTGTGGAGCTAGCGATCCCAGCCCCAGGCCAGACCGCACAGCCCAGGGTTCCAGCACAGAGCAAATAAAACCTCATAACTTCTGGCTGTAAAATCCCGTGGAGGCTGGGGCAGCAGAATAAATTGCCAGTCTCTCAGGAGAGTCTGTTTAAAGGGCCCACAGGGTCCTAGAATGTAGGCAAACCCACCCACCCTGGGAATCAGCACCAGGGCATCAGCTAGAAGGGTAGCAGATGCTCATAGGAAGTGGGGGAACTCACTGGAAATGGGAAAAGAGCCAAGCAAGTGATATTGTTCCCTCTCTGACCCCTCCCCCACATAGAGCACCATACAGGGCACAAATCTACCCTGGCAAATACCTAAGGCTCCACCCCTTACAATGTAGCAGGTGCATCAACACAGGGAGTCAAAGCAGCTCTACCTAATATACAGAAACACAGGGAGGCTGCCAAACTGAGGAGACAAAGAAATATGTTCCAAATAAAAGAACAGAACAAACTCCAGAAAAAAGAACTAAGGGACATAGAGATAGCCAACCTATCAGATGCAGAGTTCAAAACACTAGTGATCATCATGCTCAGAGAAATGATTGAATATGGCCACAAAATAAAGGAAGGAATGAGGGCTGTGCAAAGTGAAACAAAGAAAAATGTACAGGGAACCAACAGTGAAGGGAGGGAAGCTGGGACTCAAATCAATGGTGTGGAACAAAAGGAAGAAATACACATTCAACCAGAACAGAAAGAAGAAACAAGAGTTCAAAAAAACGAGCAGAGGTTTAGGAACCTCTGAGACAACGGGTCATGTTCTTGACCCATGTCTTCCAACTGCACCAAACTGGTGTGGTGTCGTTGCCGCTGTCCTTCTGCTTTATCTTTCACACTCCATTGAAAGATCGTTCCAAGGTCAGGGCTTCAGGTGGCCAAAGCATTTTTATAAAGTCTCTCCTCTAGCTCATCTCTGGAGAGAATAAGTGTATAGAAAGTGGAAAAAATGTGTGTCTGTGTGTATGGGGAGATTGGTTTAAAAAAAAAAAAAAAAGGAACCCAGCACAGTTTTGTAAAAACCTCATCATTATTCAGTGGAAAAGGGGAAAAGGCATGAAAGCTTGTCTAAGTGCAGCTCCAGGAATCTGAGCAGTTTCATTTACCTAGGATATGAACAGATGAATTTCTGAAAGGCTAATCAGAATTAATGAATAGAAAAATTAAGGAATAGAATTAATGCATGGAAAACAGGAAAAGAAAAGTTGTAATCAGGTGTCAAGTTGGCTCTATTTAAATAAGCTGAAATCTGTTAGAATTTACAAAATACAACTACGTTAAGACTTCCCTCCCCTTGGTAAAAACCACCTTTGGAAGACTATTGGTAGACTTAAAAACTAAAGCAAGAAGAAAGAGCAGGTAACTGAAACATGCACAAGCATACTGAAAGTAACTTTACTCATAAACAGCCCACACCAGAAAATAACACATTGTCCAGTCTATGTTAAGATTAAAAAATAAATATTAGTTACCTTTGCATGATATTATTTACTGGGAACAGACCTCATGTAACTTTGTGGGTCGCTAAAAATACTCTCTAATTGTATCTGGGTTGTAGTGAAAGTAAGTGTTTGTATATGTAAAAATTGATGGAACACTTAAGGTAGTATACTGTTTTGTAGAGATGGTATAACGCAATTTAAAAAGGAAAAACAAAAAAATAAAATAAAAATAGTTATGTATTTGTTGTCAAAAAAGGCTTCTCTCCCCCTAAACATTAAAAGAATAAATGAAAACAATAAAAGAGAGGAAAGAAAAGGAAATCTAATAGCAATTGTATAATGTGCACAGTTGGATGAAAACAAAGGCCCACTGAAGAGGCAAGAGCACGCGACAGCAGACAGTTTGAGAACCTGGGGTGGCTGCAATTCACATTTCCTCACAGAGAAATCTGGGTAATAGAAACAGGGTAAGGAATGGCTTCATTCTTGTTTACTGTTGGGAATATCCAGATATCTGACTCATTGATGGTGCAAAATGACTTGCTTCTTCTCCACTGATGCTTCAGACACCCTTCAATACCTTCTATCAAAAAATCGATTTCCTGGCAGGAGAGTTTTTGAAGGAGGCCTGGGGACTTTCTGTAACTAGTTGTAGCAAAACGCACTTTCATTCCTTAAATGACCTCCACAAAACAGGGCACGTTCAGTTTTGCAAATCACAAATGTTTTCCTATCCTTAAAATCCAACTAGTTTTGCCGTTCAAAAATTTTTTTTGAAAAAGAACAACTCACGTCCTCCTGCTAATTTCTCATTGCTTGTTACACTTAGTAAGTCGTTTGTTAAAACGCGTCCGAACAATACTGAACAACCACAGAGATGTGTGTGGAAAGCTCACTCATGAACTACAGTACCTGCTATCCAAATGCACAGGACAAAATACTTCTCATGACATTTGTATGCTTTTGATAACGAAGACAGAAATGGCCAACACAGGTCACTTTGAAGCTGGAACTTCAATTTGTTATAAAAAGAATATGTCGATTGTCATCGCTTATGAGTCTGAAATAGAGTTCTTTATTGCGGCAAATACCCAACTTAGTACTTCCTCTTTGCTGATTATTTTTTGAAAGGACTCAAAGAGTCAGAAGATACCATATCTGACTAAGTCACTACAGCATATTGATTTGTGCCCCCATGGCATATTTTAAAAATACAAACCTGATACTTTTTTTTGCAAGATACTGAATTTCAGCAATCTCCTCTCTGTCCTTGAAACCTCTGCCATCAATAATAATTTCTACATTTATAAGCCTTAATGTGTTGAGTAATAGAAAATTTTGGCTTCTCTAGCCACTAAGGACACCAACTTTTCTATTTCATGCAGTTGAAATCAAGGTGTCTTCACTCCCATGCGCTCAGAACAACAGCTAAGTTCTTCATCAAAGTTTTCTGCAAAGAACCAGGGGTAAAATATGGGTGCTGGACCCAAGAGAGATGGGTTTTATTCTAGCTCTGTGATTAAAAAGCTGTGTGACCTTGAACAAGTCACAACCCTCAGGACCTCCTATACGCATCTATAAAGCGGGGTGTTTGGATGAAGTACTTGCTAATGATAGCTCAGTTACAGAGGCTCTTGTGGCCCCAATACATCTCTGCTTTGGATGTATTAGGTCACTACATCCTCAGAAAAACCCCAAGAGATGAGCACTTTTATAACCTTTGCTCTACACACGTAGAAACCCAAGCCTGAGGAAGTTAAGGATCCTGCTCCAGGTCAAAATAACAAATGAGTATGAAGCAGATTTGAGGGCTGACTGCTTCATATGAAGCAGGAATAAATGCTCTGAGCCACCCCATCATACTGCCAAAGTCTTTTCTAGCACTGATACTCTCTGATATATACGTCAGCCTTTTCTACAAAGCACTTAGATCTAGCATTCTCAATAAGGTGTTTGAGACAAGTCACATGACAGAAGAAAAAGAACCTGGGCCAGGCAGGAACCGGGCAACTGACCTTCTCTCCCTCTCGCACTCTTAAGAAGTTGTGTATAGCCAAGCAGGTTGCCAAAGAGCTTTCTGTGCCTCACAAATCCTTAAGGTCCTTCTGTTTCTCCGTTTGTGGGATTTTAACTCTGTATTAACAAATAGTGCACCAATCCTTGTGAACAGACACCTAGATTCCTGGAACACTGAGTTCTTTACTCCTTTGTAGGGAGTTGGACAGTGGCCTCCCACAAGATATGCCCCTGCCCTAGTCCCTGGAACCTGTGAATATTCCAACAGAGAAAATGTTACCTTATTAGGGAAAAGGGCCTTTGTTACGTGATTTAGATGAGAATTTTGAGATGGATTTTCCTGGATTTTCCAGGTGAGCCTTAAACGTTAAATAACCAGCCATAGCAAAACTTAACTTTCATTCCTAAAACGTTCTTACAAAACACACATTCATTCCTAAAATGACCTCTACAAAAAAAGAAAACAATCTTCCAAACCACAAATGTTTCTCTATCCTGTAAATCTAGCCATTTTTTAGCACAAAGCAAACTGAAAACAGCTCATATGAGCGTAGTTGTAAGACAGAGGCAGGGGGAGATTTCACGCAGGGCCACACAGAGAGGGACACGCAAGGGCAGAGGCAGAGATGGGAGTGACGTGGCCACAAACCAAGGAAAGCAAGGGCTTCGAGGAGCCAGCAGAAGCTAGGAAGAGGCAAGGAACGATTCTTTCCTAGAGCCTTCTGAAGGAACCAACCCTGCCTGCCCCTGATTTTGACCGCTAACCTCCAGAAATGTGAGGAAATGAATTACTGTTGTTTTAAGACACTCACTGTGTGGTAATTTGTTACAACAGCCCTATTAATCTCATATGGTACCCTATTCAGAATGAATTGGGTAAAAGAAGAGTAGGATCTGCAATATATTTATACCCAGTGATTGCAGAGTAAGTGAGTGAGGAATATATTCTCTTAAATATCAAATCATGCCATAGAAATCTGTAGGTCCTTTAAGTGTAACTTGGGAAACACTAGCAAGGATTGGTACTCTTAAATAAGAAAAAGCCCATGAGGAAAAGAACAGAAGACTACCTAATATACAGCAATATAGTCGGAAAGACTTGAAATGGAGACTTACCATCTTCTCGCCTCAACTGTTGTGTGTGTGTGCATATAAATGTACAAGTACATACATACTTAGATTCAACCAGGTATGCCCATAGTTTCTCTTTTCTGAATTCATACTCCATTATCCAGCCAAACAACATCGATAAATCACAAATCTGATGATCCCAGTAATTTGCTTAGCACTAATGATGTTATAAAAGACAAACTCTATTCCATTAAAGATTCCTTGAAGAGAACAAGTCTGCCTGGAGAATGGAGGTAAGGCTTGCAGAATTTGAAGCAGCTTTGGTGTTCTCAGCTCAGACTTGCTGAAGGAATGATGGGGAACACCCCACTACCTTCTAGATCTAAGAGATAAGGTCATTCTGGGCACTCCATCAGATAAAGAGAGGACCGGAACTCTACTAATTGTGGTCCCTAGTAATTTGCTCACATTGTACCTGAAAGAGAACAAGGGAGGGCTGACTACTTCATGAGCCTGGAGACAGCACCCTGTCCTGGGTACCAAACCTCTTCAATGCATGATGATAACAATGCGATACAAAGCTACATGTCACTTGACTGAAAAAGCCCATCAGAATTAGCATTATAAGTACTGAAGAGCCTGAGAGCAAAACATTTGCACATATTTCAGTGTAAGGGAAAGTCATCTGGGGCAGTTTATGTTTGAAGCAAATGGAGTCAGAGATCTCTGGATACTCTGTTTTAAATTGAGGGCAGAAGATCTAGGCAATGGGTCTTTCACCTCTTGGGCTCAAAACAGAAGAACAAGAGCTAAAATGGGGCTGTTCGCTATTCACATATATAATCATAACTCATTATAGAAGAATTCTCTTTTTGCAACTTCTTAAAGCCTTCACTGCCTCTCCACCCTTCTCCTCAGCCCCTACTTATTTTGGTGAATAGACATACAATTGGGATGAGACTTTTCCTAGCTTCTTTAGCAGGAAGCTTTGTGCTAATGAAGTGCCATTTTACACTAACAAGCCAATAATTAGCCTCATTCAAAGCAGTCACTAAGGACAGGCCTGGATCCCGGCTACCCCTGTGTCAGAGAACTTCTGTGCTAGCACCTAAGCATCTCCTTTCATCCTCAGGTAGCGCAGAAAGGCAAGCAAAGGTATTTTACTTTATTTTTAAGAAAGATTTTTTTTCCTTGTTAAGATTTTATTTATTTTTAGAGAGAGGGGAAGGGAGGGAGAAAGAGAAGGAGAGAAACATCGACGTGTGGTTGTCTCTCATGTGGCCCCCACTGGGGACCCTGGCCTGCAATCCAAGCATGTGCCCCAACTGGGAATCGAACCAGCGACCTTCTGGTTCACAGCCCTTGCTCAGTCCACTGAGCTACACCAGCCAGGGCCAAGCAAAGGTATTTTAACTTCAGCCCACTGATCTTTATTTTTCATTTGAATGCCCTCTGCCTATTTGATTCTGTGTTTTGGTTTTGCCCAATATGCGGAATCCTGAGTCATACACCCAACAGGAACACGGTGGCTGCATGTAATGCTTGCCAGTACAGAAATGCCACAGTAGGAGGAGGCAATTTTCCACGAAGGCCTCAAGAGGCATAACTGGCAAGGGACACCAGTCCAAAACTGGAAAGCTACAGATGGGAACTAATAGTGTGTTATTGTTATGCAAATCCCTGTTGGTGAACTCATCAAAAATCAAACACAGTAGGTAGGTAGCAAGGCTGTGTGTGCCTTGGCTGTCCACACATGTGTGCGCACACACAGCCACACACGCATTAAATATTTTCTGAAGCATTAAATACCTAGTATGGGTTAACCTTTAAGCAATGGAAAGCAATCATTTCCTTATAATAACCTGCACTACTTACAATGATGCTAATAAGAGGGCTGCAAAAAGCACAGCTTGGAAAGCCGGACTCCTTGCTGCAAATACTGGGTGGCTTTTCCCTTGATAATTATGCATTTGCTGTCTAAGATTAATCAGAGAAGTTAATGATGCAAAAAATTACATTTATAATCCAGTCTGAATACAGCTGTACTGCAAGCTAAGTTCTAGGTCCTATTAAAGTAAATGGAATTAATGGGCTGTCGCTGGCAATCTTTATATCTATCAGTTACTAATTAACATTCTTCTGTAAAGAATAGTTTGTGGTGGGGAAAAAATAAAGCATACCTTAGTATCAGCTATGGTAAAGCTTCAGCAGAGTCCTTAAAGACAGGCCAAAGCAGGGGCTGGTTGGGATGGCAATGCAGGGTGTTCACAGTGCCGTGAATGAGACGCTGCCAATTCCTCATGTCATCAATTTTTTTAAAAAAAATATGTGTGTGCATGTGTGTAAAGTTGTTTGTTTTGCACAGCGGCAAATGATCACCACTGAGGATGACCTTTCAGTGGGAAATGTTGACGTCAGCTAATAATGCAAGGAGAGAGGCATCCGGGCTGTGAAACAGGAGAGCCACATTAGTTACCCTAGGAAAAATGAATGCAGCCTGTTAACTTCGGAGATGTTCAAGCACCGTCGCTGCCCTCTTCACAAACAAAGCTCCCAGTTTGATTACTAATTTTAAGTTGGTTTCTGTCCTTGTACTAATTTGAAGTGTCTCTTCCTTCCCACCCTTTAGCACTGTGTGTGTGTGTGTGTGTGTGTGTGTGTGTGTGTGTGTGTGTTTGGTCCTTAGTACACAATGGGAAATGTATTATTACTCTTGTGGACTTGAATTCTTCTGTGTTGTTGTTTTGCTTTTATTTCCTCGGCCAGAAACAGTCCAGACGAGACTCAGTTTGCTAATAAAGGGTGCAGTTTGTTTTGCAGGGGACACAGAGAGTTTCCTCTCATTTTTTATTACTCACAAATTGAGACTCTGGTGCAATAAAATCTCCCTTAGGTTTTATCAGAGATCAAAAAAGATGAATCTATTTTAATAGGAAAAAAGTGACAGAGGAGGAAGGCATTCCAAAATCACACTTTAAAAATGAAATAAGGTCAAGGCCGTTTGCCCTCAGATTTTCAATATCTCCGGTTGGCTTTGACACCAAACGGCTGACACCGAGTTTGAGGAGATCATTTGTTTGTAAGCTTTTCAGAAGTGCCAGCCTTGGTTCTTTCAGTTAGATTCATGCCGGGCCTCACAAAGCAAAGGAAAGGCAAACGTACCGAGAAGTCAAGTGATGGAATAACTTGAGTCCTGAATTTTGAGTGGGAAGATCAAGGTTGAAATTGTACTTTTGTCACTCACTAGGAACAAAAGCCTGAAAGTTAGATTTTTCATCCATTGAAAGGGGATGAAGCAGATGCCCTTCGTTCCTTCCAAGGAGGTGGTATTAAGATATTAAAGACTTCATGTGAGCGTACAAATAGAAAAGCGTTCATAAATATAAATTAATTCCCTGTGTTAAACTTAGTCCATCTACACAGCTATCAAGAGAGAGATATAGCTTTGGTGCAGGCTGTCCACCAGAATCCCCAGGGCTGGGGCCCGGGCATTAATATGGCCCTTAGACTTGGGAAGGCAGACTCAGTCTACCCCTTCCTGTGCTTTGAGGTGCTTTCCTCAAAATTTTCAAAGTCCTGCATGGGGGTGCCTGGACCTGCAGAGGCTGTCAGGGTCATTCCCTGGGGTGCCATGAGTAGGGACCAAGTACCCACAGAGCTCAGTGACTTGCGCCCTTGAGGTCATCACAACACCTGTGGCTGCCATAGTTCCAGGAAGGTGACCTGGGGCACTTTGTATGCAAGTCAGGCCACCAAGCTGCTGACATCTCACCTGGGGCAACCACTCACATCCATCTAACACAAGGCTTCTGTGGGGGGGCTCTTGTCTACTCACCGCCCACTATGGATCCTGCGTAAGTCACACACGTGAGCCCTGCATGGTTCTTGTCTGTCCTTTTCTGACTCTTCAGGTCCATAGCACTTACAGGGTGGGCTGACCTTCACCCTGGGCACCCCACGGTCGACTCCTAGGAAAGCCCTCCACCCTCACCACCAGCTCCAGCCTAAGGGCTTTCTAGGCTGTTCCTCCTTAAGCCAACAAATAGTTCTGTTCAATGTCCTTTCTTGTCTCCTACTGATATCTCCCACCTCGTGCTGTCCCTGTCCCACTAGGCCATGTCTGATGAGTGTGGACCTTTTGTGTCAGAATGGAATCGCTCTTCTCTCTCTTCCTGCTGGCCAGTGGTCTTGTCTTGGTGGCAGGAATGTGGTCCCCATTGAAAGAAAGCACATTCTAGAAAAGCAATGATTACCACCTCAACTATTCAGAACACAGTAAGAGACAGCCTGCTGTATGCTAGAAAATTCAAACAGTAAATTTAACGTTACCAAAAAAGAATTATCCTTCACACTTTCTCATGTACTCTGCAAGACTGGCATTTCCTGTCATCATCAAGGGGTGGGGGTGGGGCTACTGAGTGTCAATCTTCCCCTGGAGCTGATGGATGAGGCAGCCCGTGAATAACAATGCAACAACCCTGAAATTAACGTGTTAGGAAAAAGCAGAAGCAAGATCTATTCTGTTTTAATACAAACCAGCTTTGAAGAGCCCTGGCATTTTAATACAATGCTGTTGCTTTTCCTACAGTGAAAGATATAAAATCAACTAGGAATCGTGCACTGGGCAATAAAGAACAGAAAGAGATAGAATCAGGACCCTACAAAAAAATCATGTGCACTGACTGGACAACAAATAAACATATAAGTAGCTCTTCTCTATCTATTTATTCTAGTTTTTCTTCAGCGAATCACTATACCTCATATGGACCCATGAATTTTGGTATACATTTTATAATCGACTTGTTCTATAGACAGGCCCCACCATAGAATATTTGTGCAGCCTTTGCAGATGGTAGAGGCAATTCTAGGGGGTATCTTCTTTTGTTTATTTATACACATACACACACACACACCCCTCTATATATCTATCTCTTTATATGTATATAAAATATATATGCCTATACAGTCAAATTCATTTTCTGTGTTAAATTCAGTTGTCCCTCTACATAGCTCAAGAGGTCTTAATTTTAATTTCTCTTGGACATGATTCTTTTGCCTTTTCATGCAAACTAGATGTTTTTGTTTGCCTAACACTCACTTTAGTTGATGATGGCTCTAATACTTCCATAGGCAGGCTCATTTTAGCTAAGACTCACGCCTATAAAATAATTCATCTATTCTTTCAAAATGACTTATGTGGATACTCGAAGCAAAATATAAAGGGAAATAATTTAAAAATCTTGCCCCTAAATGAAAAAGAAAATGTTTATTAGCCTTTCTTTCTCAACTTGTCAATGAAATTAAGCAATGATAAAATAATGACCCCCCCCCCGAAGAACTACCACTTTTATAGTTAGAAGCAGTGCAACTGGCGTCTGAGAAGGGGGGCTCCGACTTCACACTGCTGTCACTCCCACGAGAGTGCCATCTTGATCGGAGGTGCAATTTGCGTGCCTGTGGCTCTCAGTTTCCTGGCCTGTGTGTGTTAAGAGGGCACAGTACTCACTCCCTGTTGCTGTTGTAATCCAAAGAAATGACGTAGGTCAAGCACTTACATCCGGTACCTCGAACTTAGAATGTGTTTTAACAAATACAGGTCCCTGATATTTTATCAGAGGTCATAAAATGATGTTCTGCCTTAATAACAACACTTTTATTACACATTAATAATGAATTTCAGAAAAAAATGACTTTGTACACGATCCTTAAAATGCCAGTACAGCCAGTATGGCTGTAAGGGCCACCGCAGTTTTGCTTTGCTTTATTTTATGACACATGGCCTGAAGATACTGATCTGAAACCACTTTTTCTCTATTTCCGCTGGTCACGATGATCTGAGCTACAGATTCTTTTTCTTGCAAAAGTAAAGCAATAAAATATGGACAAAAACTAGTACTGAATTATGCATGTCAGTGGGTTTGAAGTGAAAAGCTGAAATATGTAAAAATCATCAGGATCTACTGAGAAAAGGGGAGAGATGACCCTAAGATATTTTATGGTGGTTTATTTATGTGTTTGTTTTTTCAGACACATAAATACATTGAACCAGGTATCCAGTCCAGAAGAATTAATATACAGTAAAGAAAATGTTACATGTATTCAGTTCAGCTTTTTATTCCCACTTCACGTGCAACCAATTAATGGACCTACTTCATGAAAACCAACAGCACTATTTTAAGAGATGCCTCTACTCATAAAAGTGCTTTTTGTTGCCATCACAACACAGTTTTGCAAATTATAGTTTGGTCTGCCTTTGGAGCTTCCCAGGTTGGCCACAAATCTTAAAATGAAGGCCTGCTTTCCCCTGCATGGAAGACTGCCCTGTCATATATCTGCTTTCTGGGTGACCTACAAAATTAGCCCCGAATTTTAAATTGGCATTAAAGGAAGTAATTTTTTTTTCAAGAAGTTCGGCAATAAAAATAGCAATGCTACTACCTAAGTTGAAAAAGATTTAGTTTACTTAAAAATAAAAACAGAAATCTGGAACATAACCATACTTTGAGGCCTTATAATGACTACTGGTAAGAATTGGATGGGTGGAAATCCAGGCAGCTGGGAAAAAGCTGGGAAAAAGTTGGCTCAACAACATCACCAGGAAACCTTGAGTACCTACATGGAACTCAGCAAGGAGAGCGTCACTCCCCAGCTCTCTCCCACCAGCCTGAGAAGACCCAACTCGTGCATCATGCAGGTTTATCCATGCTGAGTATTCCAGGAAAACTATGAGCCAGCTGCAATCTGAAACCCGAATGGTGAGGAAAGAGCATCTCCTTTCCACTGCAGTCACACTGCGGTGTCCAGACTGTTTCCTATTTCTGAGCTAAAGCCAAGTTTCAATCTATTAAGACTACAGGTAAAAATCTCCTTCTCCTTAAGTGACCTGGCAAACCCACCCCTTCCAACCTGCAAACATGAGGCTTTGAAAGGAAGGATTAAGATCCTATACAAATTGGACTGCTTAATAATCTATTCACTCATAAATGTTTTTATCATCTGCCTCTTGCCTATCTCTTAAATATTTTCCTTAACCCAATTTTAAAGATAAATAAGCTAAAATTATAATGCAATAAGATAGAACAGAATTGATTTTTAGAAAATACTTAAAATATTTTGATGGTAGACACCAGTAGTCAAATAAAGTAGTAGAGATCTAACCTAAAAATTAGATTTGTAAATAAGAAGGAAAAAAAAAGAAAAGAAAGAAAAAGAAAACATTTTCTAATGATTCCAAATTCATTACAGGGAACTTTCTAAGTCTTTCCAAGATTCATATTCTTGCAGGAATATCACATGTTTTGGCTCCTCCTGTTGACAGTCAGAGTATAAGCTGATCCAAATGAAGAATAATCAGGAAAGACTACCTGAGAATTTTGTAGGGTATGCTCAAATGGAAAGATTCTAAACCAACATGGAGTGAAGCTTTCAGGACTTCAGGGACAAAAAAGAAAAAGAGTTTTTTCTGAATCTAGTCCTCTTGAACATGAATACTTAGCAACATTTTTTCTCTTCCTTCACTATTGGCTATGAAACACAAACATATTCACTAATTTGAACAATGCAAAAGAACAATGTTACTCGACAATATTAGATCCCATATGTAGATCCTGGAATACAGCAAAGTGTTAAGAACTCATTTTTGTCCATTTTGATGACTGAGTGGCTGAGACACAAAAAGTCATAGTGATGGGGGAACTCAAGAATTGGCAAAGTTTAGTTTTAGGTAATAGTTGATGAGCCTAATCGTTAACACATGTGAGACGCTGTTGTGTCAGGAACTGAAGGTATGATGTGGCCCACCCTGACTCTGGGAGACTGCAAGCAATTCGACCTTTGTGCTCCAGAAGAGACCATAAACAATCAAGGTGGTATCCGAGCCACTGTGTTCCAGGGAGGACACCCCACCACCCGGGACAGAGATGAAAATCACGCAGGACACAGGGCCCAGATCAAAAATCATCAGTCAGCAGATGAAAGGGTGTCAGGGAAATTCCTTGACTGCAGCTTTTGTCTGATCAATCTCTTTCCTGAAGTCCAAATCCCTTACCACACTTTTTCCTCTTTATAAAAAAGGCTGGCTGGAGAGGAAATGTAAGACGGTCTGTTAGGGTACAAACCTGCTGTCTTCTCAGATGGCCAGCCATCTGAATAAAGAGCCCATAAAGACTCAATCCCTGTCTCTGCTCACTGCTTCTGGTAGTGACAGGCAGCACGAACACTGACTTTTCCCGTTTCAACAGAGATTTGTTCCCATGCTGTCCAATACCATGGACATAGTTAAATGTGACTACTTAAATTTAAATTAACTAAACGTAAACATTCAGTGCCTCGATCTCACTAGCCACAGTCCCCTTGTTCAACAGTCACATGTGGTAAGTGGCTACCACACAGAACAGAAATAAAACACTTTCATAACCACAGAAGGTTCTAATGGACGGAGCTGCCAAGGCAGTCAAAGCATCTGAGGCTGTCATTCAAGCCCTGTTTCCTTGCAGATTTCTTTAAGTTTCCATTTTCTTTAAATCATATGATTGGTCGGGTATTTTCCACATTTTATCGGTTTAATTCTCAGAGCTGCCCTATGAAACAAATGATGCGATTCCAGTTTTTCAGATGAGGGACATTGGAATTCAAGGAGGATAAACACATTGCCAAGGTCACATACTGAACCCCAGGTCTCTCCAGCTCAGAGCTCCTACTCCAGGGACGATGCTCTGAGGCTTCTGGGGTTTATAACTCACTGGTCCAAAACATTTCAGAGACACAGCCAAGGAGAACAAACCCACCCAAATGTCCTTCATTTGTGTTCTTTGCGTGAAAACATGACCAGGTGAGGAAGTAAAAAAGGAATTAACATGGTCTAAGAGCCACCTGTGCCAGAAACTATGCCACACATCTCTAATTTTCACCAAAAAAAAGCCTATATAGTGTATGCACAGAACACAGACGGGCAAAGTGATGGTCATTGAACTTAAATAACAAAATGGCTTATTTAATGAAGTGGACGAAATGTCATCTAATGAGGTCAGATTTGGTTCTGATCTGTGGTATTCCCTTCCTCTCCTTGTGGGATGTTCCCATTTGGTTTGAGTCAGGCTACAGGTGGCTGAGGGTGGATAAAGTTCTGAGGAGATTTATCACTACCACCACCTTGTGGCGACCTTGGCCACTGCTGGTACTCCTTCCCCTCAAGGGAAGGCTAGGTAGGTAACAGAAATACCTCTCACCTTTGGCTGAGGGGCTCGAATGTAGTGGGAAGTGTCAAGATGGAACCTGAAAAGGGAGTCCAAGATGAGTGCCAATACAGGAAAACCTAAGGCAAAAATTTGGAAGCAGAATGGAGCACCTGGGAGCAGGAGAGGCAGACAAACAAGTGTGTTAGAATTTGTTATATGGGCAGTGATCCAAATAGACCTCAGAGTCAGGGGCCAAGGCTGGTGGGCTATTTACATTCTTTGAGGCACACAAATGTGGCCTTAACAAGCACTTTTAAAGGATTTGGGTATTCAGGGGCTTGGGGGGGGAAGCAAATATCAATTAGAGATTTGGTGCCTATCAATGATGAGTTTTACAGTGCTTTGCAGTAAAATACAATTTAAAAATCAGGACAGTTTAGGGACTTTTTTCCATGAAACTAAATGACTTCAATTACAGGATTATCTTATTTTTTCTTTTTGAAGTTATCTCTTTTGGTGTTGAGATATCTTTTTGAAAAAAATGAAATGACACTAATAGCAAATGCTAGGTTGTTTGTTTTAATGCCCTTTGTTGGTAAAATTAAAATAATGTGTGTGTGACAAAGAGAGAGAGACAGAGAGAGAGAGAGAGACAGAAAGAATGAATGATTACTGGTGTATGAAGGCCAAGTCTAGGAACCATCGGCCGATGGAACAACCGGTGAGGAAGCCCAGCCTGCCTATTTGAAGGTCCTCCACCTATTCCAATTCACACTGCATTCCGAATAATTTTAAGGATGACCCTTTTATCAGAATGTCGTGTTTTATGGGGAGAGCTGAGAGTTTACAGGTGGTAGATACGTGTCTTTTTCTCACTGTCCAACCTCATCTCAAGTACCGGAATTCTACACGCCTCCTTTGTTTACTGGGCTTCTAAGCTGTGCAGATCACAAACAACAGAATAGATTTAGAGAAAAATGAAGATACAAAACAGGTTAAGAACAACCGCCGGAGGCAACGTACAGTACTATGAGGCAGATGTTGTTTTCACATGAAACAACCCATCCAAATGTGTGGTAAGGGAAGTTCTCTGTCAAGTGCTACTCACTCTAATAAGGCTTGACTTCCACAATCCAATCAGCATGCAACTTCTGTTCTGTTCATGAAAAAATGTGGGTGATGTGGTTATAGATGTCTATAGATGTATTGAGGAAAGCTGTTCGCTATAGCATTAACTAAAATACATTAATACAATTTTTAAAATGTGTGCTGTTGGAGCAAGCATCACCCCATGAAGTATCCACTGTTTCGGAGCGGAAGGAAATCCTCTATGAAAGTACTGACCCTGTTGCTTCTGTGGAAAGAGGTCTGCTAGTCATCTAACTGTCTTTGAATCAAGCAACAATATGGATAGATTATGATGTATCTGATCTAAAGAGTTTATTATAAATTTGTTGTACAGACAACAAGCAGAGTGGACCCAAAATGTCATGTGTTTTCTTTCTTTTCAAATATATTCTAAATCAAGGAGTAGGTATATTAATAATACTGTCGTCTGTGATTTGCAAGACAAAATTCAGCAGTGATCTGAAAGACTTCATTCTTTCCACCAAGCAGCCGTTTCCTCATTCCCCCCAACACTGTGGACACAGGTCTGTTGAATGCTACTGTTCGGCAGTTTGAGAAGCATGTAGGGTGGCCATGAACTTAGGAAACCTGAAGCTGGAGATGAGTAAAAGGCTGTTGCAAAAAGTCTTCAGGCTGACACCATGAGCTTTAAGTGGGTTTCATTGTCAGGAGGGATCCAGTTTAATTGCTCACAAGTTACAGCTTTGCTGTAGGGGGAAGTGACATTAACCGAGGAAGACTGTGGGGATTTATTCCCAAATCTGCTACCAACTGGCTATGTCACCTGAGGCAAGTCACTTTTATTCGTATCCTAAAGGGTACTCTTGGATAGAAAGGATGTAAGATAGCTTTTATGAACAACCTGGATAAAAGAAAATAGTCAATAAAATAAGAAGGAACAAAAGGAAGTTGATTAACTTCTCCAAGTTCTTCTTTACTGTTTTCTTAAAAAGGCAAGTGACTGTGTAAGTGGCTGAATTCTGTTCCACAGCTTAGTGACTGGCTGCCAGCCTTGGAGTAACCTGGGAACTCGCTCATTATACAGATTCCCTAGGTCCACTCCTAAAGTTTTCACCTAGTAAATATGGGAGGAGCCACAGATCTGAATTGCTATAAGCACTCCAGGTGCTTATAAGCACATAATCCAAAGTGGAAGTGGTCATAGGTAGTAATAATAACAATAAAAATAATAGCTAAGTTTCATAGCACTTACTACATACAAGAGACTCTATTAAAATAATACATCCCTATACCTCTTCAAATATGACCTATAATATCCTTTCTAACTCCATGATTTTATGATTCCATATACCCTCCCACTCATATTTTGCCTAGGAAATTCTTAGTAAGGGCAAAACTAGTAATTTTTTAAAAAGTCACCCAGCCAGCACTGTACCATATAATTAACAGACAGTAAATATTAGCTAAAATGCAGAGGATCAGACTAAAGTCTCTTTTTCTTGTGATCTGTTCCTAGTCAACCTGGGGAGAATGAGTCTGCCATATTGGGGACTTGCATTTCCTCTTTTCCTGGAGATGTGCTAACAGTAGTGGTCTGTCAAAGCCATTTGCTATGGGCGGGAGAACCACAGTGCACGAAGGGTTCTTCCTAGGGCCTCTTCTGGCCAGGTCAGCCTTGGCCCAGGCTGGAAGGTGGGGCCCCTAAGAAGATCATGCTGGTGGTTCTTCCCCACACAATACCCTATGAAAATCTACTTCTGATTTCCATCTGTTCTTTTCCAGGTCTATTATTCTCTTAGCGGGTATGAAGGCTCATTCTTTAAAACAGAAGAAAAAATAAGAGCATGTCTATGTTCCATACCCCATGCTCCCTTGTTCACTTTGAAAATGAAAGGATTAAACACATCAAAAATGACCACCTGACCCAGCAATGGGAACCACTACCAATGACTCCTTAATCAAGCATACATTTCTATCTGCCCACGTGGAATTTTTTATTTCTTGCGTTTCCTACTGCCAGTATTTTGTTCAGACTGCCTTCTAGGAAAAGTGGCCTCAAATTCCACCAGAAGATGAGCAGCAGTTTTTAATTTTTTTAAACATTTATTTACTTGTTTTAGAGAGAGAGGGAGAGGAAGGGAGAGAAACATTGATTTGTTTTTCTACTTATTTTTTAAATTCTCATCTGAGGATATGTTTTTATTGATTCTAGAGAAAGGGGAAGGGAAAGTGAGAGAAACACCAACACGCCAATGTGAGAGAAAAACAACACAGGGTTGCCACCCATACACACCCTGACCGGGGGTCAAACCCACAACCTAGGCATGTGCCCTGACTGGGAATTAAACCCGCAGCCTTCCAGTTTACAGGATGATGCTCCAACCAACTGAGACACCAGCCAGGGCTGTTATTCCACTTACATGCATACACTGGTTGCTTCCTGTATGTGCCCTGACTCGAGATCAAGCCGTCAACCTTGGCACATCTGAACAACACTCTAACCAACTGACCGAGCCAGGGAAATAGGTAGCTTTTCATATGAGCTATTTTAAGCTCTACAGGCAACTTGTTTTCAGTATTTAACAGAGAGGAGAACCTAAGATGCAATATATAACACAAACTCACCTAACTTAAAAGTCTTGTCATGGATTCAACAGAATAATGCAAAACTGAAATACACTGACCTACCCCAAAGTTGCTTTGATGGAATTGTATTCTGACATCATTTCATGAGTCTCTGCCAATGAGAGTGAGGAAACCCACTACAACATTTGCTGCAAGAATGAAATTAAATATTCATCATATTTATGGTGTTTTCTTGGGGAGGATCCATGAGGAAAGTGTCTTTGTGTACCAGGGGGAATTCCCCAAAAACCCCAGAATTATCTTCTTGTAGTACAGGCTTCCCCTGCTAGGTGAGCGTTCTAGGAACCCATCTGTATCACTGTACTAGCTGGCATTGTTGTGAGAGGCTGCATTTGGCTTCAGGGAATTTTTTGGAAGACTCTTTCAATGCATTTGTCCATTTCATGACGAATGATTTGCAAGTGCACCTGTCCACACCATGCTGAGTGTTCAGCATTTTTTGACCCAAAACAGCATGGCCCCTATGCCTTACCCTCCATATTCACCCAATCTCACCCTGAGCAACTTTATTTTGTTTCCTTGGACAGAGAAGAAAGTCCTCAAGGGGAAACATTTTGCCGATGTGGAAGAGGTGAAACAAAAAGCAATAGAAGCACTAAAAGGCATCAAAATCAGTGAGTTCAAAAACTGTTCTGAGCAGTGGAAAAAAAAGTCTCAAGAGGTGGACTGCATCAGATGGAGAGCACTCTGCAGGTGACTGGAGAGTAAATGAATAAACGCAAGTTTTTATAAATAAATTCTATTTGACGGGATCCCCCTCATATATAGTTCCTCACTGAATCCACCCAAACATCCTGTGAAGAGTTTTTAGTAGCATCACCATTTGACAGGAAAAAGGGGAGATTATAAAATATATGAAATTTTCACATAATTATTTAGCTAGTGAACGGAGGAACCAATTTTCAAAATCAGAATTTTCTAAATCCACAACCTTTCCTTTCAAGTTGAACTGGATTTCTAAAACACCAGCCATATTCCAGCGTCACTAACACACTAGGCACACTTTTCAAAGCTTCACTTTGTCTGTCTACAGAAAAAGGAAGCTATGGTAAAAGAAACTCAAAAGTGCACTTGATTTTGGAAGTGACGATGACTTTGGGATGATTGTTATCAGAAATGTGAAACACAAGCTCCTCTTCATCATCATAACAATCTCCAGCACCAATATCTATTGGGCACACATTAGGTGTTCATCCCCATGTCAGGTTCTTCTCCTCTAACACATCCCATGATCTAGGTATTACTGATTTCTCTATTTAAAAGATGAAGTAAGAGGGAATTACAATACTATTTTAATTTTAATGAAATAAATGTCCAAGTCCCCATAATTGGTAGGTGATGAGGGAAAGGTAAAACTCCAAATAATCTACTGAGCTTCATAGATAGATAGACATTTGACTTGTGCAAAGGAATATTTTAAAGGATATTGATATTTAATGTTTGTACCAAGAACATACAAACTTGCCATGAGTGAGTTTGAGTCGTTTTGGTTTGAGGGGAGAGTGAGAGGTGTCAATGTGACATTAGACACATGCACATGGAAACAAAATTGCAATTTTCTGGTGACTATTTCCCTTTCCACACTGGGCGTCAGTGTCAGGTTGGCCAGCAGTAGCACCTGGCTCCACACCTGCCCCCTCAGGACTAGGCCACATAGGTCTAGAGTTCTTCTGTCCTACTACCCTAAGATAGGTGGGCCTTAAACTGTCCTATGACAATCAGTATTTCCAGGTCACATCTCTGGAGCTTCCTGTATCCCATATTACCTCAACAGAAGACCCCTCCCAAATCTATCACCCTCTCTCCCCACCAAGCACCACTATAGATGGGGTGTTGATATATTTGGAACCAAGCAAAGAAAGAGTTTTAAAAATCCCCTTCTTTGAAGAAAACACCTCCTTTAATACCAAGGCGATCACCATGAATATGTTTTTCTTCTCTTTTTGTGGCCAGAAGTCTGTCCTTATCCTCATTTTTTTAAATATATTTGCATATATTTTTCAAAATATCCATGGTGACTTGGGCCATCTAAGAGCCTTTCTGAACCTCAGTTTCTTCGCTCTTAGACAGGCACCAAAAAGCATTTTGAGCTTTTGCAAAATCTTTGAATTTGTGGTTTCCTTTTTTAAAACTAAGTCAAGATTTGAGATAGGGACGAGAAGCTTCCTAATGCCAGAATTTGAGTAAAAAGTCAGCAGGGGTTTGTGGTAAGCACTGGGGTAACGATGTCTGCTCTCATCAGTTTACTAAAAATAGAAGGCTTTCCTTTAAGGCGTCAGATTCCCAGAGATGGCAACTTGTCCACTGGGGGCTTATATAAAATACAAATGCATATAACTGTACTGACAGTGTGTGTATGACGATGGACTTCCAGTGCAGATTTCCCTCAGTGAACCAAGGTTTCTTTTTCTTTTCCTGAACTTAACATGTGCCAGGACTGTACTAGGCACCATGACATGGAGTTGAACAAAAACGAAATCCTCACTGTCACGGAGAATTCAATCCCGTGCTAGGAATAAAAAACTTAAAATAAAGAATTACCTAGATATAGGGTGGTGATCATTTTGTGATATATACAAATATTGGCTCATCGTGTTGTACATCTGAAATTAATATAATGTTATATGTTAATTATACCTCAATAAAATGAAAATAAAATGTTAAATGGGGAGAAATTACAGCATTCCTTACCTTCAGAGAGCTTATATGCAATGGTGGAGAGATGAGTACTAAACAACAAACAAGTAAAGTAATGTCGGGTGTTGGTAAGTATTGCATAGAAAATCAGTACTGGGAAGGAGGCGGGGCATACTGGTCAGTGAGGTAATGGAAGCTGATGAATTTCAATTAAAAGTGACCAATTTGAAACTACTTTTCTTAATTTGATCATTTACTGAGTTTATACCATTAGTTTAAACCCTTGGGAAATACATTAAATTTTTACTTACTTCTCATGCTGATTTTTGTCAGTTCAAAACAGTTCTGCATGAAATGCATTAAGTTAATTTCCAAAAGAATGTGGTTGTGGGGGTGGAGGGGGAATCTAATAGCATTTTGCTCTGGGAGACTGAACAATAATGTGTGATATGAAGTAGACCATGGAGTATGTTCTTTAATGAAAGAAACCAGAGAAAAGAGACATAATAAATCTATTTTCAGATTCAGTTAACAAGGACTGTTGCTTCTCTCTGATTTGTGGTGGAACATACATTATCTCTGTTGGATTGGATATGACAAAGTTTGGGGAAACAATGTAGAAACCATAGTTTTATGTGAAAATTGCAATCAAGTTACATTGTCATCAAGCATTTTGAAGTCCTGAAAAATTTCTTTTTCATGTACCTTAGTCAAATACAATCTCAACAGGGCAAGTGTATTCTATCTGTTTTATTTATTTGATGAACCAATTTATAAGAAAGTTGTTCTTATATGTTTATTCCAATATATTTGTTATGAGAAGACCAGTGATGTCATTAGAGTATAACTATTTTGACTTGGATAAAATTTGAACACACTGAAATTGAAAATGCATCATATTTTGAGATTTAATAGAAAAATTATCAGTTTCCTAGCTATCATAAGTTGGTATTCAAAGGCAGAGAAAGAAAAAATATAAACTCACTGATTTTGATCTCTTGTATAAGAGTGATATTCAAAGTAAACCATTAGAAGCAAAGAATTTTTTGTTCTTATTATTTTACCTTTATTTTCCTCCACTAGTCGCGATTATTCAGTTACCTTGAATAAAAGCTAGCTATGGCACTTGAATTATACAAAGCCACATGAGTGTGTATGTCAAAATGATGGATCTTTAAATTGGAGTAGGTATGCAAAAAAACACAACAAATCAACAATAAAACAAGAAACAAAATGTAAAGAGAAGGAATGGAATCAAAACTTTAATATACTTTTCTGTGTTCCACTAATGCACTAAATTACTATTTTCAGGCCATCCTGAACATTGGTTCTGGGTGTCCTTACTCCACTGGGGAAACGTCAAAGGACGTCTTCAGTTATTTAGATAATCAATAAATCCATTGTGATTCTAAAAGATGGAGCTTTCATCATGTGTTCTTATGATTCTAGTAAACAAAAAATTCATAACCAAATATAAACATTTTATAAAATTGCATACTTCTTCCAATGTTAACCTTTCAATAAAGTATATATTGCGTGATTCGTGACATTGATAAACCTAATGAATCGGTGAGCATATGCTTAAATATCTTTGTTAATGTTTTAAGACAGTGGTATTGGTGACTAAACAAAGCAAATAAAAGGAAAATATGGCTTTCCTTTTTCATAATGAAATAAACCAAAAAATCACCATAAAGGAAATCCATGATTTTCTAGCTCTAAATAGCCTTGTATGATATACATTTCTGTATTAAAAAAATTAGTATACTTTTAGTATTAAATGTGAGAGGTACTTATCAAAATTTCATTCTCCTTTCCCAGTCAATAAGAAGGTGACTATATGATATACTTAGTTAAGAAGGACATACAGGTTCAGTCACATCCTTCTAGCTTTTCCAACCACATAATCACATTCTGGGTAAACTGCATGCCTGCCGTGTCATTGTGATGGCTTCTTAAGTACACAAATATCCACCTAATAAAATTATTTATAAGTAAATCAATGTTTTCAATCCTGATACTTTCCTTCAGTATGTTCTATAATTTAAGCCTTATTCTTTCCTTGGATTGCAATATTTTTCTTTCAGATTTCATTTTGCAGAAGGAAGAAAACTGTCACTTGAAAGAAACGTAATTTAAAATGGGAGGCAAGAAAATGAATTTATTCATACACATCAGGGTAACGTGTGTCAACTGGTTTGTGCTTTCAATGGGAGAAAACCACGCTTTGTTCTTCAGGTCTAATTTTAGTATCAAGAGGCGCTTCTCTAAAAGTCAAAGCCCATCCTTATGCAAATAGAAACCTATCAACACCTACATATAGGTACAGAACACTATCACAGCTATTTTTACATGCCTGAAATTCTGTTTCAGAATTTTAATAAAAATACTTCTCTTATTCCTCTATTTAATAAATATTGATTAAGCATCTACTTTGTACGAGGCACTGTGATTGCCTAAAAGCATAGTGTGATCAAGCTGAATTGTAGATTCAGTTGGGTTTAGAAATGTCACTATTTTCTAAGACAAAGATTAAGAAACAATGAGGTGATATCTAATGACTAAAGTGCACTGAGTGCCGACCATACACCTGGCTCTGTTCAAAGCACTTAAAATGCATTAACGAATTTAATCATTGCAACTACCCTACAAGTTGTTTCATTAGTATCCCTTCTACATAGATGAAGAAATCAAGGCACAGTGGATGTAACTGACTTGTCTCCACTGCAGCTATGAGGGTGGCTGGGATGGGATGCTAACTCAGGAGTCTTGTTCCAGAGTCCGCCCTCTTAAACACTGCATAAACTTCATAACTGACTCTGAGTAACCCACCACCAATCCGTATTTGCAAAGTAACTTTCAATGTGGCATGTATGGAATGTATTATCTCTAAGAGATCTGGTTTTCTCTTCAAATTTCACTGCTATTATCTCTAAGAGATCTGGTTTTCTCTTCAAATTTTTCTGCTTTTCTTCCCTAATATCTTTCCCCACAAAATTCAGATTCTAGATTTTAGATGACTTCAATGGGTGATCCTCAGGAGAAATTGCTTCTTTGTTAAAGGAGGTGATAAAATTTGATTATTTCCACAAATCCAAAATCTCTACTGCTGACTGTGGATCTAAGTTGAATATAAAACTTAATCCTAATATTTGTCTCTGTACTTAACTATTCTTATCTGTTATTGAACATATAGATCATCCACAAAAATTTCAAATAGTAATCAGAGGAAATTTAGAAAATATATAACAATAAAAACAAAATACTGGTCATTACATTATACTGTGCACATATTTAAGAGAAGAATTTTAGCCTGTATTTTTCTTAAACGCACTAACAAACTGAACAAACTCAAGCACACACAAAATTTAGGACAAGACAAATAACTGACCAAGAAATTTAATATGCAAAATTCAGTTGGGAAAAAATTCTCCCTGGGTTTTATGTTTTTTGCACTTCTGAGCAAAGGGTGTTGACGCATTTGTTCTGGACTACCTTTTGAAGGATGTTTGTGTAGCAAATAGTCTTGGAAGTTAGACTGTATCTCCCTTTAAACAGAGGACAAATTTATTTCTCCACCAGTTCATTAAAGATAATGCCTTTCTCTAAGACACAGGTTGGGCAGGTTTCCTAGGAGTTTCCTTTAAAAGATTGTGCTTGTGCTAAGTTCAGGGTTCCTCAGCTGTGACACAAAGGTAGTACATGTGCAGCATCAACCTGAGTACACCCCTGCATCACCCTGTGAACTTGGCAGGAAATGTGAATGTAAAGCTCCTGGTGTCTGAGATGCTGAAAAGTAGTGAAGTCATTTGTCTCTGACCTAGGGGTCTCACGTCTTCTGTCAGCATCTATATAACTGTTACAACTTATTTCTTAGCTTGCAAGCTGTATAAAGTTTCAAATCCTTTACTATTCTTGAGATATCCTATTCAATAAGAGGTATATTGGTTTTGTGTATAGGAAGCTATTTTAGTTATACTTTAGGTAAACCTTAACCTACTTCTTGTAATCTTCAGGTTTCTAGAATACACAGTGAAATATAAGCTGATACTTGAACTTGACAGCAAATGACCCAATGGCAATCAAATAGGAACTTTTATATACAGAGAAATGTCCTCAGTTGCTGAAGAAATACACATATTCATTGATGTGAAACCACAAGGAAATGGTAGTTATGATAGATCACAAAAGGTAGTTTGTCAGATTCAGCAGATACAGCTACACACCACACACATGTGTTCATGCTCATACATACACCAACCTCAAAAAGAGTTAACTTCATATTCTCCTCTAATCAAACTACCACTCAGTGACTTATCAGAATTTCAGAACATGGACAGCAGTCAATTACAATTTTTCAACTTACTCAAGAACACTTAGGATACCTGTTATATGTAACATTTTCATACAGAAATCTTTCAATAACATAGCAATATATACCTGACACTTCCTCATTCCCTACATCTCCTCTGGTTTTCTCCTATAGGACTCAGCACAATCTGACATATTTTATACATCACTAGTTCATCAGCTGATTGTCTGCCTCCCTGTACTAAAATTCAAGCAGTATCATCCCCAGAGCTATAACAGAATATGACACATAGGAGGTACCCAATAAATGCTTGCTGAATGAATTACTAAATGTATTAAATAAATAGATATGCTAACTAATATCATTACAAAATTAGGAAACTACTAAAAAAGTTTTACATTCTGCTTTATAAATTAGATCATTATAAGCCTCTCTCTATGTCATTATATATTCTTTCAAACCATTACTTTTTATGGCAATATAAAATTCCATTTTAGCAATGTAATGTAATTTAAATATCTCCTCATTAGGAGGCACTTGGCTTTTGTCCAGTACTTTGATATTATAAATAAACTGCCTCATACTTCTATGAACATTAATCTTTGGCTAGATTAATACTGCTAATAGATGCTTCTCATCTCAGTAAACTCTTATAAACAGTTTTACATTAAAACCAATTGTGCCACAGCACTTTCCCACTTTAAAAAATCGGGGATGAGGTATAATTATTTGTATTAGTTATAGATATTTTTATTTTAAAACAGTGGTCATCCTGTGAGTCTCCTGAAGAGAAATTCTTTCACCATACTATTACAGCTTGGAAAAAATGCAATAAAACATCTTAGACATAATTTTATTATATAATACAGAGTTCAAATATACTTTAAGGCTTTCAAACGATCTTTCTGTGCTGTTTCTCTTTCCTAATAGTTTAAGTAATTAAATATTTAAATAATTAACTCAAAATTGTCTTGAATTAAAAAAAACATGGAGTTCTTCCCCGGCCCTTGTTCAGTTTTCACTTATTTCCTTTTTCCAAATCTAAGAGAGAAAGAAGCTGGAAATGCACTCTGTATAGAGGGAGTTTTGCAGATCCTATGCCGTTCCTCCCAGTGTTACTAAATCACACATTATGTTACAGTTAATGCAGGTGGAAAGTGGGCCTTCCGTTGAAACACACATACACACACACACACACACACTGATGGAGATTATCATGGTAGTTTATCATCAAAGTTTTGTCTCTCTGGTTTTTTTTTGCACTTTATGATTGAGCTATGGCATTGGCAAAATAAAAATAAAAAAGATAAAAAGATGAGAAAGAGTGTTCCACTCTGCACAAAACATGCTCCCAATGTCTGTCTTCAAATAATGGATGATCTTAGGTTCATCACGCTTGGAACTCAGATGTTTACTGTTTTCCAGGTGTATTATATATTTTTTCTGGGCAGTAAGTACAATGGCTTTAGAAGGTGAAAGGGCCTCTCTAATGGGAGCTACCAATTAAATGCCTATAATAATGGCCCAGAAATTTTTGGAATGTGTCCTTTGGTGTGTGTGACAGCACATGTAAGAACCTACAGCTTCTGTTTCTTAGGAAATCTGGGTAAAGGGGTGGAGTGGTATGATAACTCTAATCGTTAAAAAATTTCACTGCTTTCTTAGCAACTCTGAGAAGAGCCCTTACAGGAAGCTAGAGCTTCTCTGTGGCAAAGGCCATGGTGGGCTGGCCCTTCTGTTTTTCTGGTCACAGGGGGAAGTCACTCAGACACACTAAATAAATTGTTTCCTTCCAGCGCTGGCTATATTCAGCGGTCTGTAAACTGGCTCTATGGAGAGCTGGGAACGGTGTGAAGCCATCCATACCTGATGTGCGTTCTTATAATGCAAAGAGAACTGCAATGGGACAGAGTCTAGACCACAGGTCGCAAACATTTTCTGTAAAGAGCCAGACAGTAAGTATTTTAGTCCATTTGTGGTCCATAGGGTCTTTGCCTCAGCAACTCAGCTCTGTGGCTGTAGCATAAAAGTAGCTATAGACAATATACAAACTAATGTGTGTGACTCTGTCCCAATAAAATTTTATTTACAAATATAGGTGGCCCAGGGTATAAGGGGATGGAATGGTAATAAAAATACAACAAAGATTAAATTAAAAAATATAGGGGGCCCATCTGCTTTGACTCTCAGCTTCTATTCTGGCATGGTGACTAGTAAGCACAGGTAAATTACCTAATTTCTTTGGCCCTTAAGTGCATCACCTATAAAACTATTTATTGAATTCTGGAGTCTTCATATACTAACGAATACTGGCATGTGTGTCCACACACAAAAAGACAATCACACATGGACCTGCAAATACCTTTGCTATAAATACACATGTACACATGGATTTGATAAGATGCCATAGTTGACGTCTGAGCTTCGGTTACTCCCAAGGTATCTTCTGAATATTAAATCAGAAAAACGTCTGTAGCATGGCTCTGTCAATTTCTAACTTTGTTAACATAGGTAATTAATTATTAATGTTATATCTCATATCCTTTTATAAAATGAGGATAATATAACTACACCTAATTGTTCTAACTATACAGGTAATCAGGATGTTCAAATCTTGAGGCCCCAAGTCAGTCAATTTTTCAGTCTACTCATTCATAAGCAAGAGTGTCTTGATGTCCATTTTCATGTGGCAGAGTGCCCCACATTCTTGGCAGTATCTCTAAAAGTTGGAAGTAGAGTTATAGTTTTCTCTGTGTACCTTTGCACTCCCTCCTGCAGTGAGCATCCTTTCTCAGCATCTGCTTTTGTCCACACTGCAGATTACCCCTCACTTTCCCCTGGAGCTTTTGTGTTTAGTAGATTATTATAAACAATTGAGGAGCATCTAGTGTAAATTTTAGCATGAGGAAGGATGCATGGTACCACATGAACAAGGGTAGAATGAAAAGGTGAGGAAGATAAAGAGTAGGAGAGAGGATGGGAGAAAAGGCAGTGAAAAAAGAAGAATTATCATCATCATCATCATAATCATCATCACCACTGGGAATTTCATGAGTTTCATCCCTCAGTTGCCTAGTCCCCACGCCATGAACCCATGCTCCTCTTTCTTGTTAAATCATTACATCTCTCCATTGTCTCTATTCCTACTTTCTCCAAGCAGATGATGTAAAATTTTTCTCACTTTACTATGCCGAAAAAATCAGACCTCCTTTGAAGCCTTGTCTTTAAAACCTCCTTCTAGTCAAGATGCACTTTGATATATTTTTACTCTAACCCATTTAGTCTGCAGCAGTCACTAATTAAGAGACAGCAGAGACTCAAAAATTTAAAAATATTCAGAAAATTCGAAAGCAGGGATTTGAACAGATATTTGTACAATTGTGTTCATAGTGGCAGTATTTACAATGCCCCAAAGGTGGAAATAACCTAAATATCCATCGAAGGGGGAATGAATGGACAAAATGTGGTATATACATACAATGAAATATTAGACCTTTGAGAGGAAGGAATTTCTGATACATGTTACACCACAGATGAATCCTGACGATATCCTAAGTGAAACAGGACAAACGTATGATTTCATTGATATGAGGCACCTAGAGTACTCAAACTCAGAGACAAATAGCAGAATGGTGGTTGCCAGGGGCTGGGGGAGGGAAGAATGGGAAGATGTTATTTAATGGGAACAGAGTTTCAGATTCACAAAATCAAAAAGTCCTGGAAGTGGATGGTGGTGATGCTGGCACAACCGTGGGAATATACTTAATGTCAGCAAACTGTATATACTTAGGAATGGTTGAAATGGTAAATTTTATATTACATATACTTTAGCATGGTAAAAGAAGACAAAGCAGAGAAAATTCATTTGATTTTCAAAAGCCAATGTTTTTGAACTCTAAGAGCCGGGCTTTTGAGTTTAAAAGCAAAAGCTCTAAAGGCCACAGTATGTAGAGTTTCCACCATAAAAGGACAGATTGAGAAAAATGCATGCTCATTAAGAACTATTTTTCTCCCTTCAAAAGATAATATCATTCTCTGTGGTGGGGAAGGCAGCGGAGTCAGAGAAGACAAAAACGTAGAGCTGGTTTGTAAATAATAAGAGTCAAGCTGAGTACTATCAAGAGAAAAGAGACCTGTTTCAGCTTTATCCCCCACCTGCACCCCCCAAAACATAAAAGGGCCAGTAGCACAGCAAGAGCCCAGAGATTCCTTGCGCCCACCATAATTCAGAAGCAAAATATATGTCTGCAGGGTGGGTCAAGAAGCTCTACACAAACGAGTGAGTCGATCTCACAGAATTCCAGAACGTTCCAGTGATGTCGAATTGAGCAGAATGACCTCTCAAGCACACCAGAGCAGCACTGAAGCTGTTATGGCCTGAGAGCACCCCTTCGATTTTCCAAGCATCTAGGGTGTCATGGAGATACGACTGAACTTACATTAAGGGCCTTCACGATGTGTGGAAATGGCTAGAGGTGAAGCGAACTGCAGAGACCCTCTGGCTTAGAGCTGTGCTGTCCAATGCAATAGCCACTAGCCATGAATGGGTCTTTAGGCCTAAATAAATTAAATTGAAATGTTCAGGTACTCAGCTGCATTAGCCACACTTCCAGTGTTCAATAGCCACATGTGGCTGGCGGCTACCCAATTAGACAGAGCAGATAGAGAACATCTCCAACACCACAAGAAGTTCAATTGGATAATGCTGGTTTAGAACAAAGAGCTACAGTAGCAACTTATGTGGCTGGACAACTAAGAATCACACGGAATAGACCAGGGTGCCTGCCACCTCTTGCCAACACAGACAGAAGAGGACAAAGGACCAGACATCCCCTGCCCCGACATTTTTAAAGCATCCAGAATGTAAATGTAATCCAGGAAAGGAAAGAGAAAGTCTCTGAATTAACTAAAATAGTCTTCTCACTACACATGGAAAGAAATGGAAGTCCAAGATAGAAACGAAGTTCAGTTTTAGGGGAAAAAAGTAAAGTTTTCTGCACACATAGCTTTATGGATTACATTTTATACCTCATCCCATATAAATCATGTTTCCCTGAGATGACACCCACCATTCTATAGTGTAAAAGTGACTGTGGCAGCTTCTTAAGATAAAATTATGTTCTTAGCCCCACCCCTACCTGAAATGTCCAGTGCGGTGCCCCATTTATAGGCCTAGTTTATAGATAGCACTTAAAAATGGTAGTTTTTCTGGTTATTACTCACTAAATGCATCTTGTTACAAACACACAAAATACAGGTGCCTATCTGAGAAGAAGCAAAACCTCAATGTCTAAAAACAACAAAACTACCCTGGAGGATAAGCAGCCAATAAGAGCCAAGAGACCTTGAAATCTTCTAAGTCAGAAAACTCAGCGTGTCCCTAATATAATGGTCCCCGAGAGTTTTGTGAATTCCCACTGGCAGGAGATATCAGGTTCTTGCCCCCATTGGCAGCACCGGAACTGGTGACAGCTGTGCTCTCAAATTCACAGTCCGTGAACAGTTGTCCAAATCCAATGGCAGCCAAGGTTGTTCGAGTGGCTGATAAAATAAACAGTTGTTGAGAAGGAGATGCTGCAAGCTGATGAGATCACACTAGCAGCTGGGACCCAGGGGTTGAATGAAGATGCACAGGAAGTAGGAGGCCAGCTGAGACCCCTGTGACCTCTACATCTGCAGACTCTGTAAAGCCAACCTCCTCATCCTTTTGTCTCCAACCTTCCTAATAACGGGGATCTTAACTACAGTTGGAACTGACAGAGAAAGAATGCATACATAGACAAATAAACCTCAGGGGTATCACTCCTGAGTGTGAGAGCAGGGCTTAGAAATAAATAAAAGGCCTCAGAATCCTATGGGAGGCCAAACTGGGGATTTAAGCTGGGAGTGGAGAAAGACAGAGCCATTAAATGAGCTATTAAATTAGCAGCTGGTACAACTGCTATAGAAGTGTGTGCACCCTAAGAGTTTCTGGAAAAGCTGAAGTTCCTTGTAGAACCCACCTACTCCCCAGGCAGCCACCAACCCTCAGTCTCAGGTAAGTTTAATGCATAAGGGAAGAACAGATAGAAAAAACAGCAACTGAACAACAGTGAAGGGACTTCATTTGAACCAGCAGGTTTTTTCCTTCCTCATTACCGAGTCACAGCTGCTGGGTTTTGTTTTAAATTTAGCTTTTATGGGTCCATGTTTCAGTATGGGATACAGAGACAAACTGTACATTAATAAAACTTAGCAAATGTCTCACCAGGAAAGATTCCAGTTTTTGCATTTGATTCACACTTCACTATAGGCAGATCTCAAATTTGTCTACTACTTGGAAGGGTGGTCAGAACCAAGAAGTGAGTTTAAAAGGGCACCTGGCAAATCGCAGAGAAAGGTCACCCTACTTTACGGGGACTGAGACCTAAAAAGAGAGTGGCTGCCAAAGGCCACGGGGCAACATTACTTTTCTGATGATGGAAAAATTCAGGGAAATTCTTGCACATAGATGTGCTTTTCAAAAATTGAGAAATCAGGGTATATAATTTAGGGGGCGTGGAGACAAGCTGTGGAAGTCAATGCGACTATGGATTTGGTAATGTTTAAGAGAATAAAGAAAGGAAGAAAATGCCATTTGTCGAGCACCTACTAATCCAGGACTTGCTTAAATTATATAAAATTTTTAGATCGGAGGCTTTGCATGCTTGGTGTTCCATGTCATTCTCCTTATTTTATAGAGGAGGAATTAATCACTCAGGCTGGTGAAGTAGATGGACCAAGAGCCAAACCGGCTGAATGGCAATGCTTGGATTTGAACCTAGATCTTTATCTTCAAAGGAAGCTACACATTTGAAAGGAGACACAGGGGTAACTGAGACTAATTCATTCAGCCAGTGTTAAGTGAGCGTCTGCTGTGTGTTAATCACTGCTATGGGAAAATGGCCAGTAGTGAATTTCGGAAACAAGTCAACCTAGAGAAAAATCCAACTTTCGACAACTCTACAGTCTCCACCTACTTCAGAGGCAGCTACACAGAAAGAAAGTACCCTTGAAACGAACGTTTCTTCCTTTTTCTACCATCAGAGGGAAGATTACTCCATTTACTTTTCTTCCTCATATTACCTGGGAATGTTTTCAACCAGCAGCATTCAGAGCCAGCGGCCTCAGCATGGCAGGTCACAAACAGAAAGCAATTGAGAGTACTGATTGTTGTCCCGATGGCAGCATGACCCAGCCACACTTTGACTCTATGGCTTGCTGAAATCAAGGCCAGAGAGAATTGAGCGCCAGTCCAAAGTGATTCTGCAATCTGTCATTTATACTATGCTACCAGTGATCTTTTTATTGGTAATCAATTTCTTAGTGACCTAAGTAGTTTCGCATTTCTAAGCAAAACAGAGCACTCAAGGAAAAGAGCAGGTATAGACAGATCTAAGATTTTCAATATTATATTTACAGATAACCTACATGTCCAGAATAATTCTTAGCCAAATTCTGATGTAGCTTTAAGTAAATCAGTTATTTTCCAAGTACTAGTCTTTGAAAGGGACTGCCTAAATAACATGTAATAGAAACATCATGAAGCCAGAATATGACAGGTTCCTTACTATCTTGCTGTAAATCATCTCCAGATCTACATTTTTTTGGCAGAATATTCTAGAGTGAGAGTGATGGATCACTCCTTCCCTGCTCCCTTTCTTCTCTCTTTCCCTTTATTCTTCCATTATTTACCATCACAAATACAACCATGTGAATTTTTCAACAATGCTTTAAGTTCTGAAGAATATCAGGTAATACAGCTAATTAAATAATACCCATGAACACGACTCAGTTCCTCAAATAATGATTTTGTTCAAATTTCATTATCTGTAAGTCTGTTTCTTTTGCCCACAGAATTCATTGCGGAGGTAAAATTTGCTTCTCCTTTTATGCTTCTCCCTTTACATTCTGACTAGTTTAACCAATAATTTCTTAAAGTATATCACTTTTCATTTTAAATGTAGTTTTAAAAAGCAAGTTAACAACTGTCTACATTTAACTGTAGATTTTATATGACATAATATTACATGTTATCTATTACCAATTTCATAGGCTTAGCAGAGTGAAATCATCATTGATCTTTTTCATATGAATGCTATTAAGAAACACAGTGTAAACTTCAACTGATTAAAATGTTACTTAAGGTGCTTTATTAAAATTTATTTTAAAGTGATTTTTCTCATTAAGACTTGAAAAATCTGAAGAGCACTTCATTTAATCTACTTTATGAGGATGTTTTGCATGCTGAAGGACTGTGAGATTCCAGAGACTTGGGCAGTCTACAGTTACTCAGACCTCTAGGCAGTTTTTTCTTGCAGATCAGCTGTGCAAATTGCTTTTTACACAAATCAAGAAGAGAAGAGCAGGAAATCAAAACCTTGTTTGTAGGGTCAGTTTTCTGTAAACATCCATAACAAATGTTGAAGGGAGCGACCGCCATTCAGGATCTGTGATTCTTACACACCTCTTACAATTCCTTGAATTGTGTAGCCCATAACAGGTCTACCAAGAAATAATAAAAATGCGATCATCATCGACATTCTCAAAACTACATATAGAGCGTCCAATATTTTTGAAGTCAGTTGTGTTCCAGGAAACAAGATGTATGTGATACCACATTTAATCCACAAATAACCCATGAGTCAGTTCATAGTATTACTTCCATTTTGCAGATGAGAAAACGGAGCTATGGGAGACCGAGTAACTTCCCCAACATTACATCTGCAGTAAATAGTGAATCTAGACTCCAAACCTTGGACGCTTTACAAAACTCATCATCTTAAGCTCTACAGACTTGATCCTCAATGGGTGGTCCATGGACAGGCAGTATCAGTTTACCTGTGGCTTTATCAGAAGTACATGCTCTGATTTAATTGCATACTGATGTTTGGGAGCATTGCTCTATACTAGAACAATAATATACACAATAACATAGATTGCATTATATATTTCTTTATAACTTAAAAGTAGGTGCACATACACTACTTGCCTGTGGGTGAGACAAGGCTAAAAGGTAAATAAGAAGAAAGTGCTAGAAGAAAAAGAGTCTATTTGGACATTACCAGCCGTTGTTTTGTTCTGAAGTTTATAAGATAATATGGACATGCTGTACTCTTGCATAATTATGAAGGCAGTGGTCATGGATTCATGTCCCTAGAAACTATTTAGTGGGCTGATATCATGGAGATTTGCCAAATTTGCCCAGAAAGGGTTGTCCAATCACATCAAAAAGCTATGTTACCAAAAGTAACACGAAATGTCCTTTCTGAGAATATAATGAAAGAAATCCAGTTCAGGAGAGTTTCCATTTATACAAGAAGAAATCTTGGCCAAGAAACTCTTCACCACCAGAAAGTATTTAAAGCTGCAGTCTGTCTTATTGAACACTTTAAATAGCTCAAAAAACATATTTAATTAAATTATATTGAATGCAAGACTGAATATAGTTCTTTTATCAGAAATGCAAGTTAGCGAAAAAATTATGGAATAAGATAGCTTTATTTTTCCAATTCTTTCACTTTGTCCAAATAAGAGCCAATTCATTAAAGGGAATCAATCTGCCAAATTAGTGGTATCAAATTTACTACTAAAATTATTTAAAATGTGTTGATTTATTGTGCCTGTCTCCAAGCTAAATTATAAGCTTTATTCTTCATTTATTCTAACAAGATTCCACAAATATTTATGAACTGTCTTGATATTTGCAACTCTGAGAGTGTCTAGTATGATGTGGAGTTCTATCAGTC
>VMDR010003019.1:52927-79569 GCA_007922815.1 Macrotus californicus | reverse complement strand
ACATAATAAACACAGACGTGTATATCCCTGTGTGAGCATACATACCTTGTATCCTAGCTCTCTCTACTGAGCTGGCCCAGAAGCAAAGACACCCTAGTAGCAGTAGGAAGACCTAGCACCGGACCTTGGTGCTGTATTCATGCACATATTTCTGTGAAGAGGGGCCATAAGTCTCATCGATTCTTGAAGGGCCCCAGCATTTATAAACTGCTAATGCAAAGGCAAGAGGACTGGATTTGGAGCGCAGAGATCTAGACTCATGCCCAGCTCCATCATGCATTATTGTGTGAACTTCAGTGTCCACCTCAGAACATGGAAGAGTCATTAGGAGAGAACCGACCTTGGGTAACGGAGAACTCACTTTGAGTTTAGTGAGATCGTGTACTTGGCAAGGCTCTGGAAGCTGTACTGTGACGGTGAAGATTGCTGCTTCTGCTGCTCTTACTAATGACTATGAAAGAAGAGAAAATTTTGGCCATGGCTGTCCTAGGGTTAAGCAGCAGATGGAAATGGTGGTGGAGTAGCAAGAACACTGGGCTAGAAATTAGAGATCTGCGATTCTTGTGTCAGTTCTGCCCTAAATGTCTTGGTGACTCAGTTTCTTCACCCATAAAATCACAATAATGCCGCCCCGCTTAATTCATTTCACAGATGTTATATGGATGAAAGTAAATCCTGGAAATACCAGTCTCTGAAGATCTTAAAGCTCAATAAAACCTAAGGGATAGTTAACATTGCAAGGAAGTACTCAGAATTCTCAGAACTTTCTTCTGTAGATGAACCTCATGTGACTAGTTTTTACTGAAAACAGGAAAGAAGGGTTTATGGATGAGCATGTAAACTCCGAGAAACCGCACCGTAACAGCCATGGGTAGAATTCAATCTTGGAGTCAGAACTGGGTTTAAACCCCACCTCTTTCCCCTTGCTAATCAATTTCCTATCCCTTTCCAGCTACCTCCTTGTATTTCTCCTCTTTGGAGCTGAGTTGCACCAAAGCACTGCCTATGCTCTTGGTCACTACTTCCTCACTTTGTCCGCCCCCTTGCCCACTCTGTCACAATGATCCCTGTCACAGTTTGAACTCTGTCACCATTGATCCCTGAAACATTTATTGTTAAGGTCCTCAGCGACCTCTGACAAGTTTCTGGGATGTCACCCAGTCCCCTTAGAGCTCTTAGCAGGATGAGGCACCAGTAGTCACTTCTTGCTGTCCTTTATAACACTCCCTTTTCTTGACTTTCTTTCTGGAATGTCAGCCTCTCCCAGTTTTTCTTCTGTGTCTCTGACTCCTTAATCTGCTTTTCAAGTTCATGGCCTATTTCTCACCATAGCATCAAAGTTCGTCACAGCTAGGTTCCTGCCCCTCTTCTCTCTTTGTCCTCTTTTCCAAGGTGATGCCATCTATACTCTTGGCTTTTTTTCTTTCTATGATTTTAGGATTCTCAAATTTTTTTCTCCAGCTCATCTATTGAGTATGTATTTAATAAATGTTGGTTCTCTCTACTTTTTCTTTCCTTCTATTGCGTCGCAAAGGAAAGTTCATTGCTATCTTGTCAGATCTATGAGCATTCCAAGACTATAGGACCCTATTGTCCTTCAGGTCTTAGAAAGAAATAGGCATAGCTATTATTATTAAAGTGAAGCAGGATATTTGGAAAGGACGCCCATGGAAGCAGGAACCATGCGCCTCTTTGGGTGTGACTTCAGGTTCTCTGAAAACTGTAATGCAGGCCACCCCTGTCTTGGAGCTTAGCATCAGCAAATCCTATTTGAAACTGTAGAAACAAGTGTTGATAAACAGATTTAGTATTTCATACTCTTGATTTACCATAATCCTTTTAGACAAGACATCCCTGAAGAGAAATGTCTTGTGAGCTTATAAGTTAAGTAAACACTAGCTAAATGTGCCCGTGCATGTAACTGGCAACGAAAGTCTCTCGGATGCTTCACTGCTTAGCCAGAGATCGTCTTACACTGATCTTCACTTCAGCTCTTTTTCTCTAAATTATTTATTGTTGTGATTCTCTTAGAGAACCTTGACCGCCAATGTCTCAGAAGTGAGGCTCTGGTGAAGGCAGGGTTTGGTGGGAAGATGTTGGCATAGTCCATAAGGACTGGATTCCAGGTTGGCAGCAGAGCCAAGGGTAAAGTCCATTCTTCTGTCTGTCTGATGAGAATCTTGAGGGAATTTGTGACACAAAAGTGAACAAAGCACAGAAAGACTCCCTGTTTTGTTACTGGTGATGTGGGCAGTGAAATGGCACCGGTTGTTACGGGTGAAGTTGGACCTCGGTGCTTGAGTTTGGCAAAGAAAGAATTCAGAGACAGGAACTCAAATTATAAGAGAAAGTTTATTCAGAGAGTCACAGAGGTAGTACAGGTGAGTCAGCTGGGTTGTGTGGGCTCAGAAAACAAGTTACAGAGGCAAAAGCAGGGCCTTGGAGCTTAGAGAGAGAGGCAAAGGTAACACTCCTGCAGGGAAGGAGAGGAGGCGAAGGAAAAGACACAGGCGTGCTCCAGAGAGAGGGCACTGGGGAAAGGACAAGGGAAGCCAAAGGGTGCTCCTGGGAGGGAGAGTGCCGCCTGGGTCCTCTGTCTTGAGGGTTTTAAAGGCTAGGAGTTTAGGGGAGGTCTTAGGGAAACATCTCAATAGAATATTCATCAGCTTTATGTCAATGCACTAAAATGAAATTTATTCCCTTAACTTTAGACATCTTTGGGTGTGGTTGGCACAAATGGCACTAACTGGATTTCTGCTCTTGATCTGGAGTAGGGTGATTTAAGCTATTTACTCTCTGGTTGAGGAGAAGTAAACCATTTACTCACTTACTCTTAAGTGTCTTGGTTAAGGAAGATAGAATTTTATGATTTGTTAGATGGATGTAAACTGCTTGGCCATTTAACTGTCTGTCTGTTTCCCTATCCCACTTGTCCTGGCTTACTAAACTGTCATGCTTTAGCAGAAATTACACACACACACACACACACACACATACACACACACATGCACACATACGTGTGTCTGTGTATATATAGAGAGAGTGAGTACATATCTGCACAGCAGGAATTGATAAGCATTTCAAAGAAAAATAGAGATGTGTAAGGAGACATAAAATGAGAGGTGTTGGGTGGTGGATGGGAACTATTTTAGGTGGGGAAGCCATCCTTGATGAGGTGACACTTGAAGAAAACTGTGAAGAAGGAGTGGAACCAAACCATGGGTGTAGGGGGCAGTCCCTGCAGTCTGAAGGAACAGAAAGGCCAAGGCCTTGAGCAGCACCGGGATATAGGGAAGGCCACTGTAGCTGGACCGAAGTTGGGAGAGAGCAGGAAACAGGTGAGGGCAGAAAGCAAGCCAAAGGCCAACACGTGGATCATTGTAGATGATTATAAGGACACTGGACCTTATTCAGGGTTTTAGTTTTTGAGCAGGGGAAAGACATGACTAGATTTACCCTTTCAAAGGAGTGATTTGTCTCTCTGTGGGGAGTAAACGAAACCATCATGAGAGGGAGAGACAGAGTGGAGGACGGAGCCCCGACCTCGGTGCACTCCCAGGGTCAACGGAGAGGCCCAGCCTGTTCTGAGCTACTTTTGCTGAGGTCACTGCAGTCAGTTGTCATTTCTCATTGTGAGTCTTTTGGTTTCAGATCCCTTAAGATTATAGTCAGCACAAAGTTCTCCTACTTCACATTCTCTTAACCTTTCTTTTCTCCCATTTTCTCTGGATTTTCCAGTTACTCCTTTGAGGATAACCAGTTTTACTTGATCTGGTTTAGTCCTCAGACCTCCTTTGTTTCCGTGATTCCAATAATTCTTATGAGAATCAATTTCTTCAAATATGCTGGTCCCCGATATGCCAGGTCTCTGGTACACTTAAATCTCGTCACTAAACACTGCATCAGTGCCCTGGAGCAAGGAGAGGACAAGGACATTATTAAGAATTTGCATTGTACCTGGCACTGTACTTAGTGCGTGTGGGATCTCATTTAATTCTAGCTGAGGAAATGCGCACTATAGGGAGCTCACGAGCTCCGCTGACAAAGAATGTTCTCGCTGTCCGTTCTGCTCTGTGTTCTCAGAATGTCTCCCTGGGCCTTGTGGCTCCTGCAGCCTTGGTCCCTTCAGTCTTCAGCAAGTAGTGGGCTGGCCAAAAAGTCCGTTTAGTTTTTTCCATAAAAAATGACACATTTTTCATTTTCACCAATAACTTTATTGATTTGGATCATTTGAATGTGTCAGCTGTCTCCTGCTATTGGCTTCTAGTGGGTAGAGGCGGAGGTACAGCTAAACATCCTCCATACATAAGACAGCCCCCAGCAAGGGATTATTTGGCCAAAATGTCAGTAGTACCAAGAAAGTTTACAAACCACTTTTGACATGTTCCATCTCCATCAGTCACAGCACCTTCTCCATACACTGCACAAATCTTTTTTCTGCATTCAGTTGCATTTTTACCTTTCTTGAAATAATAAAGCATAATATGCTGAAAATATTGAGTATCTTCTTCCGTCTTCAATATTAAAGTAGCTCTATACAGAAATTCACCAGTTTTGATAATTTTTTTAAAAGCATGCTGATATGACAGCTGTCACAATACAATCTAACAAAATTGTTTCAAATGAAGTTAAAGATAACTAAGCACTACTAGAGCCATTGTACAGAAAAAAGAATGTAACGGATTTTTTGACCAACCCAATATTTGCTCAGGATCCCTGAGCTAGGATATTCATAGAACCAGGGTGAAGATGTGAACACCTTCTGTCTTCTAGGATGTGCCAGGACAATCAGTAAATACTTGATGGCTCTTATATGAGAAATGTTTCTTAAATAAAAATAAGCTAGATAGTACAGTGCCTTTCTTTGGCTTCTGTTTTGCATGCAAGGCTAAGGAAGTGCACAAGGCATCAGGCTCCTCTCCGGAAGACTGAGGGCTATGCTGACTTAGGAAATACATTCTCCATTCTCTAGCTCTCCACGGATCACCTGGTACATGGAGAGGGTGTCACAACATGTTTGCTCCTTTTCCTGCTCCCTTCTGAGATGTACACCAGCATGCCTAGAGTATTATATCCATTTGATTACAGAGGTCCACCCTTTGGAAGCCCAATGCTGCAATAAGATATAGAGGTATCAATAACCAGAAATTCCTGTTACAATATTCTATCTTGAATCTATGTTTATTCATATTACATTTCAATAACTGTGTGTTGGGCATCTGGTAAGATGAATAAGATGTGGCTCTTTTCTAAAAAGAGTTCAGATTCCAAAGATGGATACAGATAAAGAGGCAATTATCATACAATAGAGGAAGTACTGTCCATCCATTTGATGTATACTCTTGAGTGGTATTATGTGCCAAGTTCTTGCTAAATCCTGAGTAAACTGGTGATGCTCTCTGCCTTAGTATAGCTTGAAGTCCAGAGAAGGCCATGGGCACTTTACAAGTACACGAACAGGAAGGTAAGTCTACAGTGACCACACGTGATATGAAAGAAACTAACAGAGTGCAATGCCAGAGTATCAGGGAAACCACATTTAGGTAAGGTGGTCATGGAAGCCCTGGATGATGGAGGGGCAGTTAAGATCTGAGGGATAAAAAGGAGCTAACCACGTGAAGAGCAAAGGGAAGACTACTCCAGGCCAAGAGATCGACTTACATAAAGGCCTCAAAGAGAAGGCTGAGCCCTGGCTGAGTGGCTCAGTTGGTTGGAGCATTGTTCCAAAAAAAAAAAAAGGCTTCCAGTTCGATTCCCAGTCAGGGCACATACTTAGATTGTGGATTTGATCCCTGGACAGGGCACATATGGGATGCAACCGATCGATGTTTCTCTCTCACATTGATGTTTCGCCCTCTCTCTCTTTTTCTCTGTCATATCAATAAACATATCCTTGGGTGAGGATTGAAAAAAGAGAGAGAAGGCTGAGGAATGGAGAGTAGGCCCCCGACCATAGTGGGCAAAGTGAGGGTGGAGACGAGGGCAGGGTCTGGATCAGCCAGGGCCGTATTAGCCAAGGTAAGAAACTGATTTTGTCCAATGGACAGTGTTAGCCACTGCAGAACCCTGAGCTGGGAAATAACGTGATCAATGATCCTGCAGAAAATTGCTTCATTCTGAACAAAACCAGAGAGCACAGATTTTACTCTCAAAGCCCCAGCACAGGTGATGAGGGCAGGTGACATAGAGTGCCCGAGGGATGCTTGAATATGCCAGGATCCCTCCTCCTTTCCTCTTGTAAGGCTGGGATTGGAGAGGGAAGAAGGGAGCTGAGGCAGTTGGGCTCAGTGTAGGCTGCTGTGTGGGCAGTGGAAGGAGTGTGGGTCCAAGGATGGTGTCCAAAAGATGCTATCAACAATGAGCCTGCAATGATGATTGACAGAGGCAGGTAAAGAAGGCAAAGAAGAGAACTCTGAGCAAGAGGGAGCAGAACAGGCAAACATTCAGAAACATATTATGAAAATTAAAAGTAGGTTAGTACAGCTCTGGCATGGTGTATGCAGGGGTGAGGAGGGAGGAGGAATGGAAGCATGTATGTAACACAATACACTGTAGGGAGAGCTAGATAATGAACACCATCTTATGCCAGGCGAGGGAGTTTTGTGGTTTATCTCTAGGACAGTGGGAAGGAGCCGCCAAAGGGTTTAGATAGAGGCGGGTGTCACAATCAAAGTTGTGTTTTTAGAAGAATCCAAAGCAGTGCAGAAAACCTAGTTGGAGGGGGCAAGATTTCAAGAGAAGATATAAGTTAGGAGGCCAAAGCTCTAATCTAGGCATTTGAAGATGGCCTGAAAAAAGTAGAAGCAGTTGAGCTGGAGAAAAGCATGCTGGATAGAGAAATATTTAAGATAACAAATTGACAGGTCCTGGTGAGAAATTAAGATAGGGAGCTAAGGGAGAGAGAAAGGAGTCAAAAAATAATGCGCTCTTGACTCTGCTCCCAAATGATTTCTTGAGCAATGGCTTCCATGAGATTGGCTCTGATTAGCTCGAGGAACACAAGCGGAAAAGCACGTGTACCAGAAAAGACAATGTGTGTCATACTATGTTTTTGTTGAGGTCCCTGTGGACATTCAGAGGAAGCATTTGACCTGGAACTCATGAAGAGAAGTGAGCAGGAAAGAAGGGCATATATTAGGGAGTCCTCTGCCCTAGGTAGTAACTGGAACCATGGGAGGAGAAAGGGATCACCCAAGGGTATATAAAGAGTGAGAAGAGCGACAAGGACAGATCTCATGGACACGTCATATATTTAGGGATGAGCGGTGGAAGAGAACCAATTGGAAAGGAGGTAGGAAAGCCAAAATAATGTAGTGTCCTGGGAACAAGGGAAAGAGAACAAATGAGTAAGAAATGGTCAAGTGGTGCAAAATGTGGGAGAGAATTCAAGTAAAATAAAGGCAGAAAGTGGTCCCTCAGAGTGAGCAACACAGATGGCATCGTTCCTCGTGGTAGGACCAGTTTCAGTAGAGTGGGACAGGCAGAGCACATGTTGCAGTGGTCAGGAAGCGAGGACCTAGAGAGAGACCGTGCGGAAGCTTCTTGTCCGAGACATTCTCTTAATCCTGGGAAGGGCACAATATCTTTTGTTAAACCATGTATTCTGATTTTTTTTTTGTTTGAAAATATGATCACCAGACTTTTGAGCAGCCTATGAATCCACAGAATCAGATGATTTATGTGCAAGGAGAGGAGTGTAGAGCTTCCAGGGGTGCTCTCTGTATTTAACATTGTAAGCAATAATGTCTGAAGAAAATCTTCCCTGACTCTTGAATTTTTTAAAGGTGGAAATTAATTTCCTGTGATGGGAAAAAAGAGGGGACTGTTTATCGATCATCTATCATTGTATAGTGCTTAGGACTCTAATATTCACAGGAGTCTATACGGTTAAAGTATTAGTTCTGATTGCAAAAAAGTGAATTAGGTTTGGAAAGTTTTAACATACCTGATCACCCAACCAGGTACATGGTGAACCCACTTTGTGATTGTGCAAAATGTATTTTCTTCATCATACCAATGGGCCTGGGACAGCAAGAATGTCTCCCTCTGATACAGGCTGTATGAGCCTGGAGGCCATGAGAGGGAGGAAGAACAATCCTCTTGGAACAGTTAGTATGTGATTCCCGAGCTGGACGAGGGCAGACAGCCATTTGAGAAGGAATTGATAAAACATACAAAATGAATCAAAGTCAGAACCAAAAAAAAAAAAAAACATCATGCAAGGATAAAATTATGTGAATAATGATGTGCATTCGTTATTTTAATGTTTTCCAAGTGCATTTCATTTTGAATGATATACTCAGATAGCACACATGGTAAGGTATAATTGAAAAAATGTGCAGGAGAATGGCTGCATTCACAGAATAAACATACAGCTGTGAGGAGGTTAGGAGTCAAAGGGGTAAGCATATGCCCGGTCCCCCAGGGACCTCATTAGTTCATGAGTGACCATATATGTAGAGGCTAAATGAATCTCACTGTTTGCAAAGACCCGCATTAAATGAGACAATGACGAATCAATAGTAATTAGGCCTATAGGTTCTTATTGACCCAGATGTCTGTAACCAAATGCCCTGCTCTGAGATTCCTTGAGAGGCAAATGAAAACATTTATAGACATGTACTTCTTTAAAAAAAATATCCCTTTATACTGAGTGCAGTGATGCTGTTCCGAAGAGGGCTGTTGCTAGAATTAGTGCAGACTCTTGACTTCTGGCTAGAAAGGATGTTCTCGTGGCTTTTGTTGTCAGTGTGGTTTCTGTTGGACCAGGAACAAACAGAGCTGGGAAACAGAAAACCAGGCTGCGATTATATTCTATCCAGATAGATGGTTCAGGCCCTATCGTCCATGGATTCTTTCTTTCCTAATACTATTATAGGATCATGCTAGACTAGAGTTTGGATGGTGGGGCTTTGTCAGATCTGGAATACAGAAGTCACAGAATCACATGGAGAAGGGTCGAAGTGTGGACTTGGTCACGTGTCTTTGCATGAACCCTCTGTAAAGGGTATTAGCAGTGCTCTCCCTGCCGAGTGGTGGCGGATGACCTGGTGCACCCTCTGGGAGCTGCAGTTGATGGCAAGGTGGTCGGTAAACCTTTCCCCACCACATCGCTGTCCTCCTAATGTGATCTAAGGGAGACTTTTACAGGCGAGGGTGAGATACCACGGCAAGAAGCAAAAAGATTGCCTGGTAGGTCAGGCCACCCGTGCCTCCACTCCACGTACGTCACACACACGCTCACATTCTCACACTCATACTCACTTATGCACTTACATAGAGCAGTTTTGCTCTTCTATATTTTCTATATCAGAGTTCCACTTAAAATTTTTATTTAATAAAAGGGTTTGAAAACTACTGCTCTACTCGTTTCTAATCCAGACACGTCCAGGAACTTCATGGGATCCTTGGGAACACACAGTGTCACAAAACTGGAATGCAAAATCTCTAAGCTGTCCTCCTAAAACATTTTAAAAATGTAAATAACTGTCATCTAGGTCTCTTAGATACCAACCTCCCTCAGACATCGGTTCCCTGGGCTTTGGTTCCTGCCATTGCACAAGCCATATCTCCACCGTTGAAGCTATCCTTCCAAGGATACCAGTGCGAAGTGACATGGATGCCCATCTCTGATAGACTCACTTTTTTTTAGAATTGTTGGTTCAGCACCTTTTTTTTAAGCACCTCTTTAACAGGGGAAGGTCCAAACTTTAATTTTTGTGACATGCAATAAAATTTCACCCAGTAAGATAGGTATTGTTACACCATTTGAATGAGTGGGAAACCAGAAGTTCAGGAAAGCCAAGTCCCTGGCCCTGACACCCAGCTGGGACAGATGGAACGAGGTCTGAACCCAGGACTGCCTTGACTCCCAAGCCTGTCACTTCCACACGTGAAGAAACTGAGACTTAAAGAGGAGAAGGAACTAACACAGTGTCATTTGATGGGTTAGGGTGAGAAATCAAGTCTCTTAATTCCTGATCCTAATGCATTACTCCATCCTGTCACTTCCCTCAGCAAATTCCTGTCCTGAGTCTGGGAAAGTATTATTTGTCTCCATTCATCATCTCATCATCATTTTTACAATTAGCCACACTGATTTTTAAAAATCTTTTGCATGTGTACAGTATTGTACAGTTTACAAAATACTGTATGTTCACATACATAATCTCTTTTGATCTTCACAATAACCCTATGAGGTAAGTTGGACAGGGAGTGTGTATCTGGTTTTACAGATGCAAAGACAGTGGTTCAGAAAGTCTGAATAACTTTCTCGTGGTTGCACATTTACTCGGGGGAAAGCTGGATCTGGCCTTCTGATTCCAAACCTTTGTACTTTTCCCTAACACAGGCCACCTATTCTTGGTGATAGGACACAGTATGAAATCACAGAATGATTTCACAGTACGGTGTGCTGGTTTCCATGGCTTTCGGGCAGTTTCTTTGCTGAAGCTTTTGGGCCTCTGCTTACTCTCTGGATCTGACGTGGGAGTACAAATGGTTTCTTTCTGCAGAACAATTTGCTCCCCGACCCTACCCCCCTTCTAAAAACAAAATCTACTTCTCTTCCAGATGCCAGAGTGTATATGCATATTTGAACAGTCACCTGGATCTGATTAAGAAGGCTCAGCCTGTGGGTTTCCTCACTGTTGATTTACATGTTTGGCCAGATTTCCATGGCAACCGGTCTCCCTTAGCAGATCTGACACTGAAGGGCATGGTAAGTGACAGCCAGTCTTTGCACCAAGGTGAAGGCAGGCCAAAGGGCTGCAAAGTTTGGAAGAAGCAAAGTGAAGGGAAAGAAAAAAGAGGAAACAAAAACAAAACAGACCAACAGCTCCCTGGCTTCTTGCGATGCATTCTGTTGGGAAGGCTCTTGCCACTCCCCCGGATGACCTGCTGAAAGTTCTCATTGTTTCTGAGCCAATCTTCAGAGCGTTAAAAGCAGTATTTCTTACATTTAGCTACTGCTGCCTCTTTGTCCTGCTGAGTGGCTGGAAGTCGTGAGCCCCTGCCTGTGTAATTTTTGTATTTATATGAGACGTGAAGAGTTATGTTTTCCGTCCCCATCCCCAGGCCGCTGGGAAGGGGTAAATGTTACCACCCATGGTTTTGCTTGTCACAGCCACACATCTGCCCAGGCTCTGGAGGTCGGGGCCGTTGACTGTCCATGCTGATATTATTAGGGTTTCAGATGGAACTGTGGCAAAAGTAAAATACAATCAGGAACTTAGGGTGGTGAATAAATTCAGCTCCTAGTGACTTTTAGGTTCCCTTCCACTGCAGAGATTCTGGGCCTTCCGGGGGGGCCAGGATGAACTCGGTGGGAGAGCTCATAACCACGTGAGCTGAAGTGCAAGGTCTTGGCCACGTGAGACCAGGTGGCTCAGAGTAGTGTAGCCATCGAGAATCATGTTTGAGGGTGGGTAAAGCATGTGACGGCTACAGAAGAAGAGTGAAGATTCAGTTCCAAGAGGTGAGGACAGGCCACAAATAATAAAATAAGTCATGGATTCAGAATCCAGAAAGATGTCAAAAAGTCGAGAAGCAGAGTGCCAGGTAAATTAAGGCGGGAGTTCAGAGTACAGGCCGCGAGAGATGCACGGTTTATGGGCTTCGTGGCCTGCTGCTTGAAGAACTGCAAGAATCAGAACCCTCTGGGTTGTAGTTCATTTCCCTGAGATTGTTCCAAATAGTTTTCCAATGCCAACAGGAATACCTGATCTGTATTTTCATTACCTTGTTGATACAATCAGTTTCTTGTAGTAAAAGGGAGTCGAGGTAAAAATAAAATTGGATATGGCAAGAGTTGTGTCTGTGAAGTGTGTCCACAAAACAAATAACGAGTTGGCCTCTTCGTCTGGCCCGTGGAGGCAGGCGGGGGATGCCCAGAGCAGACCGGGTGGACACAGGCCGCAGCGAGAAAGCTGTGCTTTCAGATAACTGACACTCTGGGGGCAGACAGAGGCTAGGGGAAGAACACATTGAGCATGGGTACAAAAGTGAGTTCTTCATTAAAGACGAGTATCTGAAACCACATGTATCAGACACTGAAAATGCTGAAGAAGAAAGAGGCATGACCAGTTCATACAATGACCCCAAAACAAAGCAGAGTTGTATAGGAAAATGATCCTGAGTCTGAAGTCCTTCCCTCCAGGTCCTTTCCCTGCCAGCCTCTGACTACCCAGTTTCAACACCCAGCGGGGCAGGTGCCCTGGCTCCCAGTGGCTTCTGTCTGTTTCTTAAAACCAAGCTTGACATCCAAAGACTTTAGAATTAGCATCACAAGGATATTCTAATAAAGGTAGCCCAGGTGCAGAATGTAATTCCGAAGGAGTCCATGGAGTATTTTGAAGAATGCCTGCCTCATTAGAGAAAGGACTTATGTACCCAAAGAGAGTTCTTGCCTGGAGAAATATGCCCAATCATGTAGAAAAACCCTAATATGTTTACCTTTAAAAAAAGATTTTATTTTATAAATATACTTCATGTATCACTTGATATTTCTTAGCGATAGTTTTCTTTCATAACTGCCCTCATGTTAGGCTTCCGTTTGAATAGCTGTCACTCCATGAGTATACATCACAACACAGAATGTGACCCAGATAAGATAGCAAGAAGGAAATTCTGGGCTAAAAAGTTTCCTCCCAGCTGGCCCCCCCCAAATCTGTCCCTCAGTCCAATTTTGGATGACATCAAAATACTCACCTTGAAACCCATCCAGTGTCGTCTGTCACAGCCTACAATGTCTACTGTCTCTAGCACTCATTGAGTAAATATTTGGTACCTACTATGTGCAGTACAGTAATTCCTACATTCGTAGAGGGTGTGTTGAGGGAGGGAAGGGGAACGCTCGATGAAATGTGTGCATAGCATCTGGAAGTGTCCAGATAACCCCTGTAGGGTAAGAACCATTTGTGATTTCTTCTTTTGGCTCCTGAAGCATTTCCCTGGGCACATACTAAGCGTTTAATACTACTTATTGATAATTGGTTGTCAATATAGAAATAATAAAGAGATCATTTCTTTAGAAAAAATATACATATGAACAATTTCATATTTTGAATAATGAATTCCTATTATTCATATGATAAGTATTTAATATCAATGTTAACATCCAGGTTAATTAAGAGAAAAGACTCCCATTTTTGTTATAATTGTGAGCACTTTTGTTTATCAATTAATTAATTATCTGAATAAACACAAGCCCTGTTACGGTTGGTGGGGGACGTAAGACTACCTAGCCACAGTTCCAGCCCTCGGGAGTATCGCTGTGTTTGGGGCAGATAGCATATAAACAGGCAATAGGGATACTGGGTCCAGCTCCAGGTGCCACTCAGGGTCCCAGGCTCCCTAGATGCATCGAAGATAATTGCCCCACCTGGTCTCAGGAGTCCTGAAAGATTTCAGATAGGAGGTGACAAGGTGGCATGGACCCTGAGGGCAGTGGGGAAGAGGGTCAGAGCCCAGGGGTCACAGTGTGTGCGGTGTTCTGGGGGAGAGGGGAGAGAACGGCGTGTGGATGTCTGCGGTTTGGGCTCCTCACATCACTGTCTCACCAGTGACAGGGCACATTTAACATTTTATCTTGGTAATTTCAAAAAACGGTGTTTTCTGAGAAAACCACGGGGCATTCCCTGTGCTCCTTCCGTTCCGGCAGCGTTACACTTTCCCAGTTCTTCACGCTCGCTTCAGTGACGTTCGTTCATTCAGTGACTGTTTACTGATCGCCCGTTAGGGACACAAAGGAAAAAGAAACTGTCTCTGTCCCCGGAGCACAGGAAAGCAGGGAAGATAGCTGTTGTGCATCTGTCTGTGTGTGCACATAATCGTCACACAGTCTGACCCTGTAATACAAATGTCTCTGCAAGCTGAAGGAGGTGCTCAGTAAGTGTCCAACTTGGAGTTTTTTTTTTGAAAGCAGCATTTGGCCAGCAAGCCCTCATGCAGCCTTTCTCTACTTCACTTGAAAATACCTGTGAAGATGCAGAAAAAGCATAAACTCATGCTGACTTTGACAGTTAGATGATATTCAGCTAGGAAAACTAGAATTGACATTCTCAGAGGGAGTCTGGGAAGGTTTTCCAGAATCTACAAGATTAAGTGTAAGTTGTTGGATAAGCATAATATATGGCATATGAACAAATAAGCCACCAGCCTCGCAAGAGTGTAGACCTCTCTTCAGCTCACCTCGCTTAAAACTGCGAGACCTCTTTAAGGCTAAAACAAGGCAGGCATCCCTCTACTCTGCTGCTGTGGTGAGGGTTTTTTGTTTTGTTTTGCTTTTTGGAAGCAGCAGTGAGTCTAATTTCCCAGAACTCTTCTACAACCCAAACCTTATCTTCCCCTTCAGTTCAGTCCATTAGAAAACTGCCAAGGAGCCCACGGGGCAGGAAGTCGGATTTTGGATAGATGGTGGTGCTCTGCCTTCTGAGGCTCCCTAGTAAAACTGCTAACGGGGCAGGGACAGGAAGACGCCATGATTTGAGAGGGGGTGTCGTTTTACGTGCCGACTATCTGCTCTGGGTTAGAAAGGCAGTTGTGATGCCCCTCTTGCCAACAAATCTACACAAAATAAAAACTGCACCTCTGGGAGCTGGCAGTGAGTCATGCCAAATCCAAGTTCCAGTGAGAGGGGCTGGGAGTGAATCATATGGACTGAGTGCTGGGAAACACTGAATATGTATAACTCTAGTTAGAATGAATAAAAAAGTAATAAAGTGAATCCATTAGAAAAAAAACACATTGCATACAAAGAAAAAGAAATACCATTCTGAACACTTAAGGAAAGGCCTCCTAAAAATTATTTACTACCAAAACCAAAAGAAAACATTAAAAATTCCTTGGCATATTCAATAGGATTTTTTAAGGCACATCCCTATGAAATAGAGCAGAAACTTATTAGGAAGAAAATGAATTCAGATGAAAAGTCAGTGGAATGAAAAGAAAAAGGAAATGATAAAGACAACCAAAAATACAATAGCAGAATTAAAACCTGCATGAAGGCAATAAAAATCATCAGTTTCTTACTGAAGAAGATTAGATTAGAGCTGTCATAAAATATAGCATGTACTTTAAATTTATTGGAAAAACAGTTTGAGGGTGGGGGCTGTGGCTTCTTTACTTCATAAATTTCAACAGTGCCTAGGTCATAGAAGGTACTGAATATTGCCTGTGGTTAAGCAATTATTTTAATCTTTATTTGCCAAAAGAGGAATGAATAGTGACCTGCCTGAGGTCACAGTGCCAAGAAATGGCAGAGCTTCAAAAAAAACAAAACAAAACACGTGAATCCTGACTTTTAGGATGCTCATGCCCATGGGGCTGCCTTAACTCTTAATATTGTTTTTTATCCTCACCCAAGGATGTTTCTTCATTGTTTCTAGAGAGGGAAAGGGAGAGTGTGAAAGAGAGAGAGACAGCAAGACAGAAAAACATTGATGTGAGACAGAAACATCGATTGGTTGCCTTCTCAGATCCACCACGACCAGGGATTGAACCCACAACCTGGGCGTGTGCCATGACTGAGAATCAAACTCGTAACCTTCCGTCCACAGAACCACGCACCAACCAATTGAGCCATTCCGGTCAGGGCCTGCCTTAACTCTTAACTCTGGACTTTGCAAAATGTGTTGAGGACTGTGAAAAAGGAGTCCCAACAGCTCCATCATGTGCGGCTTAACTCTGAGCCACAGGCCTCAGCCAGGTCCCTGCTCCTCTGCCTGAGCACTGGCCTTCTCACTCTTTCTCCCATTTTCATCCTTGCCCTGGTCCTCTGATTAAAGCTCTGACCCTGTCTCTTCTCAGTAATGGTCCTAGCTTCCTTCCCAACCTCACTGGCTCGGATTTCAAAAGTAATCGCCCACTCCTGCTTTGACCTGTCTCTAAACGCTTCCACTTTAGGTGCCTGCCCTCACAAGCAGGAACAGGGCATAGCCCAGGCATCTCTCCATTATGCTTGATAGAATCATTTCCTTTTGTTCTGCTAACATTTGGTTCCCCGCCACTTGACCAGCTGTTTTATTTCTCCTTTGGGGATGTAGTAGTGACCCACAGAACTAAGCTAAAAGTGACGAAGGTTAGGGGTGGGCAACTTAACAATGCCTGGACCAAGAAGCCACCTATGTAACTAGTTCTCCTCTCCAGTTAGTAAGTGAGTCACGGAGAGATAAGGACTGTGCATGCGATATTTAAACTAAGCAGAAGCTTGGTTAATGGCAATCAATCACTGTCAAAACATTTAACAGTGGTGGTTCTAGGTTCTTTAAAACCAGAAAAAAAAACAAAAATGCTTACTTTTAAAGCAGCGATTTTCAACTGGTGTGCCACAAGAATTCGAAAAACATGCAATACCCAACTATTTAGTCAGGGCCACTGACCTCTTTTCCCTTAGACTGTCAAATAAAAATACGGCAAAAGCCAACACAACAGTCACCATCCAGTGTGAATGAATCAAAATTGTACCTATATTTTTTTAGCATATCAAGAAAAAATATATTTTTGGTGTGCCACAGAATTTTAGTAATTAGTTTATGTGTGCCAGGAGGTGAAAAATGTTGCAAATCGCTCCTTTAAAGTAAAGAAACAAGACAGGGTCACACATACAGATAGATGAAGCTAAATTCTCACCATTAGGAATGGTTGTATGTTTTAGTTTGTGTGTGTGTGTGTGTGTGTGTGTGTGTGTGTGTGTGTGTTTGAGAGAGAGACAGAGACAGAGGTTGTTTCTATTTTGAGTGGTTGGTTGGATAGTTTTTGCCCCTGTGAAACACTAAAGAGAGCCCAGGTTTTGACGTCAGACCTGTACCCGCGTGGCCTTTGAGGTCAGCTCTGTGAGGCGAGTCCCGTCAGCCAGCAGGAGAGGCACTGGTTTTCTTGCAGCGTCATTGTCAGCATCAGACGGGAGACGGTGGCGCCTGCACAGACAGCAACAGCCAGTGCTTTTGAATCCAGGGCTCCTTCCCCATGGCTCTCGCATGTTCCCGAGGCTGCTGGCTGGGTTCTAAGTGTCTCCTGTGAGTCCTGAGCAGCCTGTGGAGCCCTCCACCTTAGTTAGTCCTGGGACCACCTGGGCTTGCCAGCCATGGACGTCATCGCCACACACAACCAGCTACAGAAGCTGAACGATCACTTGGTCCATCACAGGAACCAAGTTTCATGTAGGTGTAGAGATCAGTCTTCTCTGTATCCAGGTCCTTGGCCCTCAGTTTCCTCATCAGCACAACAGGAAACTCAAATTTGGTGTACCATGCAAAACAGCTAGTGCTGTAGGAATTCTGAGAGAGTCCTTTCCTTCTTCTATATATGACCAATTTTTATTCTCAAATGAATGTGACCCCCTTCATTTTGATTTTTTAAATAATTCTTTTCCTAAGAGACCCACTCAAAGAATTAAATTACCTCAGAGCCATGCCAGGCATGAGAATACACCACGCTCACCACTGGTTGAAACGTGTTTCCTCTGCTTCATTTTGCAAGTACAGCCCGAGCCAGAACAGAAAGTTACTTTCTGGGATTTTGAAGAGCTGTGCTTTCTAATGTAGGCCACATGGTGCTCAGACTGCTGGGGAGGCAGAGTGCTGCTCCTACAGCTCTCTAAAGCAAGCTCAGGCAAGCGTGCATGTGGACCACTGGGAGAGAGTCGGGAAAGAAGTGTTGCGAGATCTTGGCCAGTTCCCAGAGGACTGAATCCTAACTAGAGGTGGGCATCACTAAACAGAGTCAGATGTGGATGGAGCTAGCAACTCAGATGAATATTTGCAAGAGCTCAGTGGAAGCCAGAGGTTGTATCCTTGTGGCTTCTTCTGAAGGGGCGATGGGTGATGGAACAGCTTTTGAGTGACATATTTGGAAGCCTTGGCAACATGTGGGCCCTTTGACATAAATTTGTTGGTGTTTTTGTTATGATTTAATATTGTTTTAGTAATATTTTCAATTTTAAGATTTTATTTGTTTATTTTCAGAGAGAGGGGAAGGGAGGGAGAGAGAGAGAGAACCTTTTGTACGTGCTTCGTCTGGGGACTGAACCTGCAACCCAGGCATGTGCCCTGACCAGGAATGGAACCAGCAACCTTTCACTTTGTGGAACAATGCCCATCCAGCTGAGCCACGCCAGTCAGGGCTGTTTAGTTGTTTTTACATGTTGCTTTTGCCAGTGAAAAATGGAATCCTAGAACAAAGCTTAATATCCTCAGTATCATTTAACTGGTTTTCTGATATTACAGTTTTTTTTCCTATTGAAGCAACTAATTTAGCAGCTGATATTGTGATTTAAATAGGTAGCATGTGTCAGGAACTGTGACTGTGCCGAGCATCAATGGTAGATTTACAGACATCACCTTTACAGGCATCACCACCAACTTTTACAACAACACTGCAAGACAGTGTTGTTGCCCCATTTAAAAGGATGGAGACTGAGGCTCAGAGAATCTCTTATTAACCCAGAGGAAAAAAGACCAGAAGTGATATTAGAGTCTACATAGTTCAAACCTGACATAGTCATTGACATTCTCTGGGAGAAAAATAATTTAAAAGTAAAAACCAGATCTTTGTATTTTCACACCCTTACTCTGTTTCCAATGTGTCTGCCATAGTTTCCCCTCATCTTACTGACTTTTTAAATGATGTTACAGAGTAAACTGTTCTTTCTTTCTATCTTCTCTTTATACACTAAACAAATAGAGCTGGAAGGGGTGGTGGATTACGGGCACAGTTTTTCCCAAGGGAATGCATAATCAAGTAGAAGTCTACCAGGAAGGCCCAAAAGAGAAATAATGGAAAAGAACTAAGGCCACAGGAACAAAGATAGGACTCAAGTTAGTGTATAAATCCGAGGCAGGCTTGCATGGCAGCAAATAGGGGCCAGGACAGTTGACCAGAACAGCTTTGGGATTCTGGTGCATGACATATTAAAATAACTTAGATTTAGAGCCTCAGAAGCAGAGCAGACAAAGGTGTGAAGTGCTTGGTCCATCTGGCAAACAGCCACTAAACTCATGTTGTGTGGGGCAGAGTCCACCAACAGAATAAGGTTGTGAGGGGCGCTGTCAGTCCATCATCCATTTGTCATGTGTACGTTTCTTGTCTGTTGCTGCTTTAATAAATCACTACAAACTTAGGGGTTTGAATTTATTTTCTCCCAGTTCTGTAGATCAGAAGCCCAGGCTGGCTCAGCTGGTTCCTCTGCTCCAGTTTTCAAAAGACTAGAACCAAGAGCTCTTATCAGCAGGGGTGGGAATAATCTGCCACCAGACTCCTTCAAATTGTTGACCAAATTAAGCTCTGTGCAGTGGCAGGACAGAGGTCCCTGTTTCCCGGCTGAGGCCACCTGCATTTCTTGGCTCCTTCCCCCCTTCCTCCACCATCAAAGCCAGCAGTGGCTGATCTAGTCCTTCTCATGCTTGAAGTCACTCTGATTTCCATTTCTGCCTCATTTCTCCTGCATCTCTTGACTGACTCTTCTGCCTTCCTCTTCTGCTCTTAAGAGCTCATGTGATTATGTTGGTCCCTACTGGATAATCCAAGATAATCTCTATGTTTTAAGGTCTACTGGCTAATAACTATTTCCATCTGCAACTTTCTTTACATCAGTGCCTAGATTAGTGTTTGAGTAACCAGGGGGTGGGAATCTTGGGAGAATATCTTTAGAATTCTGACTACCACATTGTGTCAACACATTCGTCTGCATTTCCCAAATCTGAGGGAGTTTCAGGCAATGCCAGGGGTCAGCCTGGATTCCTAACACTGAAGCCGATGCATGTTGTTGGGGAGACCTGTCCCCTTTCTCCTCCAGGTTGCGGACGATCTCAGTCCTGTTCTCCAATCTCTGTCTCCTCTCCAGAGGTTTTCTATAAATCTCTTCCTGGTCATCTTCATGCCCATGCTGTCCATCAGCTCCGCCTTCATTAGTGACTGCGCACACAGAGCATTTTTCCTGCTCCTTTGTGTACTGAAAAGCTTTCAGCCACTTCCCCTGAGCCATGGATACCCTACCGAGTTCTGATGACCTTAGATAAATCTGAGGACTGGGAATACTGTTTCTTGTTTTTTATAATTTTTACAGACCCTTTGAGAATCTTAGTCCCCCTCCCTTTTTATAATCAATTCTTTAAGAAGGAAGAGACTAAGCTAACTAAATTACTAATACATTTTAAAATCTCAGCTATTTTAGGGCTTATGAACCTAGAATTCATAAAGCCAAGATTTAGGACAGTTGTCCCCACACCTTGTTGTACATCAGGACCTGGCTGAAACTGCTAGTCATTGGGCCCATAGTAATGGTTCAGTCAATCAGAAGCTGGGTCTCAGGAAATCTACGTTTAGCCAGGACCCCAGGAAAGAGTTCAGGGATGTGCCCGAGTGTGGGAGTAAGTCCATCTGTCTTTCCTCTTCTCATAGTGAATGGAAGTGTGTAGGTTGATAAGGTCTAAGGGGTCTGCAAGGAGTTTTTGCAAGTGAGTTCCGCAGTGTCCCATCTGTCCCCAACTGTCCCATGTCTGGGCACTCATCAGGAACACACTGCTTCTCCACACTCCTAGGTGTCTGTGCCTTTAACATTCTAATCCTGATGTTGATAGTCAGCATCACTTTGCCCTGCCTGTCCCACCCTGTACAGCCACTGGTCTTCAGTGGCCCTCACTGGTACCCTGGTGGTACTCACAGCATGTTGAAGATGCTTTATTGCCGTCCTCCAGTTAATAAGTGGGATAGAGCCCTCTGTGTATTCAAGAGAAAGGGGAAGTAAATAAACATTTTTATTCTTTTAAATATATTTTATTGATTATGCTATTACAGTTGTCCCAGTTTTTCCCCCTTTATTCCCCTCCACTCTGCACCCCACCTCCCACCAGCATTCCCCCCCTTAGTTCATGTCCATGGGTCATATATATAAGTTCCTTGGCTTCTACATTTCCTATACTTCCTATATTCTTAGCCTCCCCTTGTCTATTTTGTACCTACCATTTATGCTTCTTATTCCCAATACTTTTTCCCCATTCTCCCCCTCCCTCTCCCCACTGATAACCCCCCATGTGATCTCCATTTCTCTGTTTCTGTTCCTGTTCTAGTTGTTTGCTTAGTTTGTTGTTTTTGTTTTTTTACATTAGGTTTTGATAGTTGTGAGTTTGTTGTCATTTTACTGTTCATAGTTTTGATCATCTTCTTTTTCTTAGATAAGTCCCTTTAACATGTCATATAATAAGGGCTGGGTGATGATGAACTTGGTGATGATAACTTGACCTTATCTGGGAACACTTCATCTGCCCTTCCATTCTAAATGATAGCTTTGCTGGATAGAATAATCTTGGATGTAGGTCCTTGCCTTTCATGACTTTGAATGCTTCTTTACAGCTCCTTCTTGCCTATAAGGTTTTTTTTGAGAAATCAGCTGACAGTTTTATGGGAATTCTTTTGTAGTTAACTGTCTTCTTTTCTTTTGCTGCTTTTAGGATTCTCTCCTTCTCTCTAGTCTTGGGTAATGTAGCTGTGACGTGCCTTGATGTGTGCTTCCTTGGGTCCAACTTAAGTGTCACCTGTGTACCCCTGGTTGGCACTGCAAGTGTCCAACTCTTGTAAACTCAGTACAGCTTGCTGAAAAAGTAAGGCACTTTACAAATGATATGTAATCTTCATACAAGTGCCTTGAGATATTATTTTTATTTTACAAGTGAAAAAAATTGAGGCTCAGAGAGGATACAAAACTCACACTGTCATGCAGCCAGTTAGGGGGAATGTCAAGATTTAAATCCAGATGTCTTGTTCCTAAGTTCATCATCTCTCCATTCACCTACCTATACCTCTCTTCTAAGCTAAAAAATCCCAAGATGTACATAAGTGTTTTGTAATCGTTATCTGAGATGTTGAAATGATCAGGCACAGTTTGCATCTCTTTGGCCACCATATACAGCTTACACACATCTCTAAATAATAATTATGTCTTCTCTTACAGTTCTCATTACACAATAGCCAAAATAAATAAATATGCTTATTACTGCAGCTGTCCCATGGGGCTTCCCCATACATGTACTGTCTCAGCCAGACATTCAAAACAGGCACGTGCATATCTGTAGACACATTTCTTCCACTTATGCTTCCTTCCCATTTCTTCTTACTGATGGAACCTTTCAGCCTTCAGCCAGGGGAATCCACTCATCTGTCCTCTCCCAGCTTTCTCACTGGTTACAAAGTTGTACCTCCTCTAGGACATGTCCCCGGCACTCATGGGGCACTGCTGCCACCTTCCTACCAACACAGCTCCCTAAGGGCCCTCTCCGGCCTCCTGAGTGGTCCACACAGCAGCCAGTCCTTAGACAGTTCCATCTGGGACTGACTGTCTTTCAACTTTTGTCAAGGCAGGGCTGAGGTCCCTGGTATTTAAGTGTCCATGGACTGAATGAGCATATGCCCTCTGCTGTCTCCATCTGCATATCAGGTGCGATGTCAAGGAAGCAGGGACCTCCTTGCCACTTGCCCTGGCCATAGTAACTTTGCACTGTAGAGAAATATTTTTTCAGTGAGACACGTTGCAAGTCCGTGGCCCTGGTTCTAGTGGGGAGGAAATGCTGGAAATGGCTGTGAGAGAAGTGTGCGGGCTGATTCCCTTTTGTACTAAATGTCTTCTTCCCAGAAATAGCTTTTTCTCCTTGAAGGATAGGTATGTTTTATGTATCGAAAAAAGGAAGGCTGTGTCACCCATTATGTGTCCCCTTTTGTCACAGCTCCTAACAAGCTCAAGAGTTAAATTTAGTGCTCAGTAACATTATTATATCATCCTCATTTTCTGCTCAGTTTCTATCTTCTTTTTTCTGCTCTGTGATTTCTGAGCTCTGGAGGCACTAGAAATTTAGAGAAGGGTCTGTGATATCTTTTTGCTCAAATAATAATACTTTTTGGATATGAATATCTTATGAATATTTGCTTCTTATGAATATTTGCTGGGGATTAAGAAAGTTAAATCTGGTGATATCACACTCCTCTTTTCTGGAGTCTTACTAATTGGGAAGGATAACAGAACTAGCAATATTATCAATGCTATTATACAGATTCCTGAGATTTCTAATAAATTAATAGGAGAGTACATCTTATATACAAGTCAAACTTTTCCCCAGCCCCCATTACCATTTACCTACATCTGGTTCAGGACTAACCTTTAGGAACACGTGGGTCTGCCAAGCAGATACATGCACAGTCACACTGGTGAATGTGACTTGATTCACGTGACATTGATGACTAGGGAGAGGAAGCCAGAGGTGGCCTACCTTCTAAATGGGCTCTAGAAGAGAGCACTAAGCCATGGCCCAGTTGACTTTCCCAATAGACCAACAGCAGGGATGTTATTGAGACCACGTGAGTATAGAAGAGATAGAGGAGAGAGAGAGAGAGAGAGAGACCATTCATGACTAGTGATCTTTAGCCAGGACTGTTGCTTGTCATGGTGCTGGTTACTCACACAAGACATCCAGTTGAGGGGGACATATGACAGGGCTGAAATCCTGTTCACTCTGTTCCTTTTCATAATTCATCCTCCCAGATGGCATGCCTTATGTATTTAATCCGTTGGAAGGGGGCACCTTTGTTCTAGTTCACACAAAGTTTCCATGTGCCCCACAGGGACCCTACTTTTACTTCAGTCTTACGTAAGCCAGTCCTCCAATGAGGAAGGGTAAGGATGGAGGTTGGAGGTGCTGGTAGCATGGGGAAGCAGCTGTAAGTGGTCTTCAGTGATCTCTCTCAGGATATGGAACAGATGACTCTTGCCCTCTGTGAATGTGTGAGGAACCAAGGTAGTAAACATTGTCTTCTCATAATTGTGTAATGACGGAAGGATAGAATATTAGGAGAGAGCAGTATACAAAAGGAAGAGGGAACATAGAATTGTCACTAATTCACACGTTCAACAAGTATTAACTTAGCGTCTGCTTTGTGCCGGGCACAGTGCTAGGCATTGGAGGTACTGCGGTGAATAACGTAAGCACAGTCTGTCGGAATACCTAGGTTTTGTTTTCCATCCTCTGTGTCCCCTTAGGCAAATTATTTCCTGAGGAAGATTATGAAATGAACTTCTATATTGTCAGCATTATTTATGTTTCTCCTAGTTGAAGCATACTTACTGTATGTTTAGGTCTCTGGAGAATTTCATGAGAGATGTCCCTTCACAGAGAGTGACTGGCTTGAGAGAATGCACCCCCAGAGTTCCTCTCTTGTCTCTCATGCAAACCTTCCATGCTCCTATGGGTTAAAATTAAAGACATTTTTCTCATCTAGCTGCCCAAATATTTGCCAAGAAAAATTCTCTGCAGGAATTCCCTTATTAACAAACTTAGATGAGTACTCAGAATAGCTGGAGCACAAGATGCTAAGTAAGCAAGCTCAGACACTGGTGTAGTGAGCAGGGGTAAGCCTAGGAAGGAGACATTTCTGCTTCTCATTGAGGACAAAGAGGCTATGGCTGGTGTGGCTTAGTTGGTTGGAGCATTATTCCATGACCAAAGGATTGTGACTTCAATTCCCAGTCAGGGTATATACCTAGATTGCGAATTCAATCCCCAGTCCAGGCACATACGATCCACGGTCTGGGCATGTAGGGGAGGCAACCAATCGATGTTTCTCCCTCACGTTGATGTTTCTGTCTTTCCTTTCCTTTCTCCCTTTCTCCCTCTCTAAAAGCAATGAAAAAAATGTCCTTGGATGAGGATTAAAATAAAAATTTTTAATTTTTTTGAGAAAGCATGGCAAGGTGGAGAATTTTTAACTGGGAGTTACATGAGCAGATTTGCATTTGAGAATAATCACTAGCTCCATGGTAGAGAGGAGCACCATTGGGAAGGAGTATTTGCTCAGGGCTAATTCAACAATGAGGAAGGACACAATGGTGGTCTGGGTTAAGGAATGTGAGACAGTGAGGATGAAGAAGGGATGAAGGCAAAAAAAATTGGAGGATCAAATGTACAAGACTTGGAGACTGGCTAAAAATGGGAAGGGAGAGAAAAGTCAGTGAAGAGTGCTTCCAAGTTTCTGGTTTCAGTAACAGGAGGGTATCTGTGCTGCCAACAGGCCACTACTGGCCCCTTCATTGCGACTGGGGGCGCCTGGAATCTGGAGAGGTGAAGGAGAGGGGCCTGTGTCTACCTCTTGCCCCCTATTGTAACAGAGGATGCATGTTGCCACCTCCTTGAATTTTGGACCATGTACACTGTACGCCCTGGGTAAAAGTATGTTAGGTGAATTAATTTTTGTAATGTGAAAATATAAAGTGAACACTGATGTCAATGCCCACAAACTTCACACTAGGTTTGACAGAACCAGCAGTCTTAGCCCTCTAGAAAGGTCCCAAGAGAACACCTTGATGAATGGGAGTCATGAAAGTGGGATGGTGAATGAGTCTCAAAGGCATCCCCAACCCAGCATCCTGTCAGTTCTGGAATCTCTCAGAGATTGACACACTCCATATAAGCATGTGGTTCCGATTGATTTTAATGGGATTCCCTTGCAAACCACAGATTCTAAGTTATCCCCTAGTAGGTATAACATTTATAGCAGACATATTATTTTACCCTGAATACCCTCTGGATGCTGTCACACTGAGTCCTGACAGTAGCAGAACTCGAAATAAGGTCAGCTTTTGTAAGAATGCCACCGCTACGTGCTGTTGATCCCTATAAGCCAAAGATGTTTGCAGTAAAAGATTTTTTAAAGAAGAGGAAAGAAATTTTATTCCATGCTCAGAAGTCGCAAACACAATCTTTTTATAGTATTTGTTTTGTTTTTGTTTCATGCAAGGCAAGGGCTTTCTCTGAAGAAGAGGAGCTAGTCTTCCCAGGTCTGGAGATTAAACAATTCAGTAGCCGTTTCACACTCAGCTGACAAAAAGGGGATTTGCATATGAACTTGTTTTGGCAAGAAACACGTCTGAACGTGTTTCATGGGAACTAACTCTATTCATGGCCGTTCCTTTTGGCCTTCATCTTCTTTTCTTGTTTTCATCTCTCCAGGTCACCGGATTGAAACTGTCTCAGGACCTTGATGATCTTGCCATTCTCTATCTGGCAACAGTTCAAGCCATTGCTGTAAGATACTTTAATGCCACTTTAAAAAAATTTTCAAATGTTCCTAAGAAAATCATGAGGAAGAGAAAATACTTGTAGAATATTTATTGAAAAAAATCTGCATGTAAGTGAACTAGTACAATTCAAACCTGTGCTGTTCAAAGATCAACTGTATTTCCCTATAAATATAAAAGCAGTCATTTTCTAATTTTTAATATTTCAATTACAGTTGACATATACAATATTATATTAGTGTGCAGCCCAGTGATGAGACATGATGTAACTTGCTAAGTAATCATGCGGATAAATCTCGTACCCATCTAACACCATCCATAGTTAATGAGAATATTATTGACTATATTCTCTATGCTGTACTTTATATCCCCAGGATTACTTTGTAACTACCAATTTGTACTTCTTAATTCTTTCACCTTTTTCACCCATCCCCCAACCTCCCTCCCATCTGACAACTGTCACAATGTTCTCTGTATCTGTGAGTCTGTTTCTGTTCTGCTTATTTGTTTATTTTGTCTTTTAGATTCAAATGGTGATATATATTTATTGCCATTTTACTGTTCATATTTTATATCTTTTATTTTT
>VMDR010003019.1:0-52827 GCA_007922815.1 Macrotus californicus | reverse complement strand
CTAGAATATTGCTTGTCATTCCCTTCTGACCTGCAAAGTTTTGGTTGAGAAATAAGCGGACAGCCTAATGGGAGGTCACTTGTAGGTAACTAATTGCTTTTCTCTTGCTACTTTTAAGATTCTCTCTTTGTCTTTACTTTTTGCTTTTTAATTATGATGGTCTTGGTGTGGACCTTTTGGGGTTCATCTTATTTGGGAATCTCTGTGCTTTCTGCACTTGAATTTCTATTTTCCTCACCAGGTTAGGGAAGTTTTCCTTCATTATTTTTTCAAATACATTTTCAATTTCTTGCTCTCTCTTTTCTCCTTTCAGTTCCCCCATGATGCAAATGTTGGTACACTTGAAGTTGTCCCAAAGACTCCTTACACAATCCTCATTTCTTTTACTTTTTTTTCTTGATGTTCTGACTGGGTGCTGTTTACTTCCTTATATTCCAAATCACTGTTTTGATTTTCAGCTTCATCTACCCTATTGTTGATTCCATGTAAATTATTCTTCATTTCAGTTAGTGTATCCTTCATTTCTGACTTATTCTTTTTTATGGTTACTATGTACTTTTTTTATGCTGTTAAAGTTCTAAGTTCATCTACTCTTCCCCTAAGTTCAGTGAGCATCTTTATAACCAGTGTTTTGAACTCTGCATCTAGTAGATTGTTTGTCTCCATTTTGTTTAGTTCTTATACTGGAGTTTTGTTCTGTTCTATTATTTGGGGCATGTTTCTTGGTGTCCTTATTTTGGCAGCCTCCCTGTGGTTTTTTGTTTGTTTGTTTTTTTAATGTATTAGGTAGAGCTTCAGTGTCTCCCCAGCCTGGTAGAGTGACCTAATGTAGTAGGTGTCCTGTAGGGTCCAGTGGCACAGCCTCCTTGTTCTCTGGAGCTGGACACTCTAGATGATCAGCACCCCCTCCCCCATACTTACATGTGGGCTGTAGATACCCTCCTTTTGTTGTTGAGCCTTGATTGCTGTTGGTAAGTCAGTGGGAGAGACTCACATGTGCTTACATTGGCTATAAGAAGTGGCTGTGATCACCATGAAGGGTCACCCCATGGAGCAGGACTTTCTTCAGCAGGGCTCAGTGCCCACTGAGTCCACCCCTGAGTGTGTTGCTTGTGGAGGTGGTTAGGTGATGGTTCAACATGGTCTGAAGCTGTCCACCAGGTATGCTGGCTCTGGGGTCTCCCAGGAGGTGCAGGCCAAGGTCAGCTGCCACCTGTATTCTGCCTGGGACCACTCAGCCTCAGCTACAAAGCAGTCTGCAAATGATTGCTACTTGTGCTGAGCTTGGAGGTGCCCAGGAGAGGCCAAGCAGTGAACCAAGGTGAGCTTCTGCTGGTGCTGGTCCTGGGGCTACTTAGTAAGAGGTACAGGGCATGCCAAGGCCAGATGCTGCTTATTCAAGAGATTATAGAAAAGTCTGAAGCATGAGCCAAGACAGGCCATTTGTGTGGAAAAGCCACTGGAAATGACTTGAGTGGGCCCACAGGTTAGGAGTGTGGGGATCTCAGGGAATCACCAGGTCAGGCAAACAGTGATAGCTAGGTTGATGGAGACTCAGTTATGGTGTCCACCTGCTGGGTTTAGGAGGAGGGCTCAGAAAAGGAACAATGGCCTCTGCTAGCACTTCTGTCTTGGAGAAATCTACTCCTGCAGCTCTAGCCCTAATGCCAGACAGTTCAGTTTCTCCCCATGTGTCTGTGGCACCAGGGCTGAGCTTAGAGCAAGTGAGTCTGGGTAAATCCATGTGCCAGCCCTTTAAGAGGAACTTCCTGGGACACTAGAAGCCCTCTGTCTTACTCTGCCACAGCCCTGGCTGGTTTTTGTAGCCAAAAGTTATGGGCACTTCTCTTCCTGGCACTGGAACCCTGGGCTGAAGGGCCTGGTGTCGGGATGGGACCCCTCACTCCTCAGAGGGAGTCTCCACAGCTGAGATATCACTCTCAGTTTTTATCTGACACATGTGGGTGTGGGACCAGCTTAATCCGCATCTCCACATCTCCTACCAGTCTCAATGTGGCAGCTTCTTTTTATCTTTAGTTGTAGGGCTTTCATTCAGCAAGATTTTAGGCAGTTCTGAATGATGGTAGTTGTTTAGTTTAGTTGTAATTTTGATGTGGTTGTGGGAGTTTCAATGCCATTTTTACAGGGACTTATGGTATCGATAAACTTTAAACCCCGTGCTCACCAGGCTACATCATATGCTTTTGTGACAGAGATTCTTAATTAAATGGATCTTGCCAAAAAGATATGGGTGTCTCTCCAGAAGGAAATATTAAGAAAGATCTTCACCTGCTTTATTAATAACCTCAAATAGCTGAAAGGTGTTAAAGTCTTTGAACATCATACTTGTCATTTGTCTAATTTATCTTCTAAGTTCAATTAAGTAGAAGCAAGTGAGCAGATGCCATATATATTGGCAATAAGAAAAAACTGGAATTAAGAATGTCCAAATTTATAAAACACATGATAATTATTCACTTTGCAAAAATTTAATCAGAGGGTTCGTTTAAATAGTAAGCTTTCTGAACACAAAAGTATTTGTTTTTAGATAATCAGCTGCTTAAATGAAAGCTTTGATGGTTAGAGATGAGGAAAGGGAACAATTTAAATCTAAAGTGTTAGGAACTCCTAGACTGAAGGCCAATCAGAAATGAAAACAAAACTCTAAAAGCTTGAACATGATTGTCTAAGGAATCTTTTTCTCTAGAGGTGATCCATGCATGGGCTGGGCTGCAAGCAGCTTCTCAACCCTGAAATCACACATGAAAGATTGCATGTGTGTGCATGTAAAAAAATACATTTTCAGGGTAGTAGGTCATGGCTTTCAGGGTCTCAGAGGTGGTAGGAACCCCAAAATGTTACAGGTGATCCATTGAGACTTAGCCACTCTGGAAAGAAAATAGGGGCCAATATAAAGGAAAAATCAGTTTGTTTAATTCATATTCAAAATTCATTTTCAGAAACATACCTATTTAAACAAAGTTTTTAATGCTATATGGACATATTTATATGTTATTCAGTTATTGTTTCTCCATACCTCTTTCCTGGCCTCATAGTTTCAAATACTGAAACCACATGTATTTTCTGAACATACCCGTGTCACCAACAAAGGCGCTTTTCTCATGTTCAGATGCATCCCGGCGCCGTGCACGTCTGCTAAGAGAACAGAACTTCCCCACCACTGAAGGAAGGTGTGGTTGTGAATGCAACTATGTAGGAGTAGGGAATCAGCCAACTTGATTAAACAGTCCTCGTAGTGTATAGACCAGTTTGACTCAATGTTTCCGAAGCAGCTGTCTTACTGATATAATAGCTTGACCAGTTTGGTGAAATCAATCAGTCTGCTTTATTTATGGGGACTTGGTTAAAAACAGACAATTCTGACATCCATCAAAATGAAAGAAGTGACGAGTAAGGTGAAAATGGAGAACAAAGATGTCTATCAGCAGTAAAAACATTTATTTAGGGATCAAGTTTTCTAGTAACGATGATGGTAATAAATAATGTAGTTGGGGTATTATGTGCCAGGCGCTGTGCTAAATATTTTACAGACATTATCTGACAGCCTTAGGAGGTAGGTGTGATAATCCCTAATCCACAGATTAGAAACCTAAGTCTCAGTGAGGTTAATTGCTCAGTTCCATATAACTAGTAAGGGGCAGAGCTGGGATTTCTAAAATAAAACTAAATGGATAATGTGTTGAAGAACTTATATTTTCTGATTCATTCATGTTACTATATGAAAAGTCTTCTTATAGTGGAATGAGTCGCTTGCACTGAAATGAATATTCCTGGAAAATCTGAGCTCTGTGATGCTCATCTTTCCAAGGCCTTGCTAAAAGGTGGACGTGAAGAACGAGACCCCACAGGATGGGTCACGGGGGCACCATCACGTGCTGATAATGACTGTTGCCTGTCACTGATACGCACTCTCAGTGCCAGGCACCAAACAGAGTGCCTTACCCACCGGTGGCTCTAGACCGTAACCTGTAAGTAGATGAGATTGTCCTCGTTTTACAGACAGAGGGGAAACCACTTGCCAAGGTCAGAACAGCTAGTGCGTGGCAGAGGTGGAATTTGAACTTCTGTCTCACTCCCACACGTCTGCTCTTTGCACTCCACCACGCTGTACTTTTCTTTGATCTGTTTGTAAAAGCTTCATGGATAAAATAAGCTTCCAGGCATTCCCAAGAACAGTTTTGACTTGCCACTCTTAGAAAACATTGTTAATTTGGCCAGATTGTCTCACAGAGGTCCCCTGCCTGCTAACAACACTGCAGCAGTAGTCTTAAAATGTGTCAATGAGGGTAAACTTAATACAGGCGGTGTGGGGGAGGGGGGGGCCACTGCGTATTCCCAAATATCACACATTTGGAAAATCAGTCTTGTATGTAATCTGCTGTATGTGTATTAAAAGCTATCATATTTATTTTGTCTATTGTCTTGATGACCTTTATAATACCATGAAGGGAAGGCAATTTAAGACAGAGATTTTTCAATAACACTTTGTTATGGGGTCAATTGAACTGTGAGTTCAGTCTCTTTTGCAAAAGTATCTAAGTGTGCTGATCTTTTAGGCAAAAATGTGCATTTTAATTAAGCATTCTGATAACAGGTATTTTCTTACAACATTAAGTTTGAAAATAAAATTTTATTTCATTGGCTCTGAAGAAGGCTCTGATACCTGTTTGTTGTTGATAAAGTTAAACAAATTCCTTTCTGTTGTAATATCTATGATTGGCATTTTGTAGAAACAGGATGAAGTTGAAGAGATACTGTAATGACGTTAACTCGGGTCTCTGCGAAGCCCTCGGTGAAGGAAAGTTCTCTCTTGATCACACTTAATTGAAAGACCTGTCAGACACCCAGTTTATCCAGAGCCTGTTCATCTATAGTTTGCTTTTCAGAATAGACCCTTAAAAAGTACTATTTGCATTTGAAGTCTCTTGATTTGCATTTGGTTCTGTACATTCCCAGTGGAATAGCCTAATTTTAATTTAAATTTCTCTGTGAAAACACTTTTTCCAGAAAGGTGAGCACAAAATCATTTTAGCACAAAGCCTTTCAAGGGGGGTGGAGGGGTTCACAGAGTGGAGGGAAGGCCCCGCCACAGGCCAGGCCGAGTGGGAGATTCCAGCCAACAATGCCACAGGAGGGAGAGACAGGCCGTCACAGCCCCTGTTGAGGGAGTGCCCTCTTTGGGTCCTTTCTTTCCTTTTCACCCGGCAGTGGGCTTTGCATGACTCCCCACCCAGGCCCTCTGAGCACTTGAGCCCAAGTCCCTGGTTTTACAAACATGAAGAGAGACTGTAATGAGCAGTTTTGCACAGCGTTTCCATGTCTATTGGGAGGCTTTTAACCCCCTGTACAGACTCTGTTGTCTAAAGCAAATTATATAACTCCTCAATGGGGATAACAATATTCAGTCTTTAAATTTCCCATTGATTAGAGATGAACTTTAAGTGCAGTGACCAGGATGACTCTCATCTCTAAACACTTTTCCACGTTCTTGACACTCTTCTACCTACAATGACCACAACAGCAGCCTTGCAAGGTAAGGCTCACTGTATGTTATGAAGCCTAAGATTGCATTTCAGTTTTCTGTTAATTCTGAAAATATGCAGAATTTTTAAATGAACAAATATGATCTTATTATTCCCATTTTAAAAATGAGAATTAAATCTTAGAAAGGTTAGGTACAGGTTTGATTCAAGAAAGAGGTGAAATGCCTTAATACCATCCTAGGTTTTTTTAAATTCAAAAGCCATGATCGCAGCTGCTGTAGATTCATGAGTAGTCAAGGTTTACCTGTAACCCGTAACCCGTGGGTGCCACATGATCAGTGGTGGACATAAGGGCATCTGTAGGCCTCTTAAAATTATTCATAATATTATTTTGTATACGGCTTTTTTCTTGGGAGGTCAGTAGGTTTTATGATATTCTCAAGGGAGCTCATGACTGCCAAAAACCTTAGGAAAGAACATCTGGGGGTAATCAACCCATAATCAATAAGCAGGATCTGGCCTTATGTGGTACAACATGTTTTAATTAAAAAAAAAAAAAAACACTACAGCTGTGGATTATCTTTGTTGGCCCAAGTTTTACCTAATCCATATTCTTACCAAATTCATTAATAACTTCTACAAACCCCATGGACCTTTGGGCTGGGACTGCTGTGTTTTTGCTCCTCAACTGCCTTCCTGCCCCATCATTTATTCTGCAGCAATCAGGATTTCATGCTGCCTGGTCCCAGATCACCCTCCAGTCACGCCCTCTCCCAGAGGCACCAGCATACACAGCGCTGCAGACAACCTTGTCAAAGGAGGCTTTGCTTGCCCTACATTCCACCCCCGGGGGGTCACGGGAACATTCAGGCCACTTCTCAAATCTCCATACTTTACTTTGGTTAAGCCTGTGATTCGGCACACCCTCCAGCTAAGCTACCTCGGCGCTCACGCTCCCCACTCCCCGTGTGCTGGGGAACCAGCTTGCCAGCAGTGCTGCACTTTCATTCATGATACTACCTCTTGCAGTCTCTCCAGCTCAGACCTGCCTTCTTAGTGGCCGCACCACCTGTGGCCTCTCAGATCCTTCACCTCTTCCTCTCCCTTGACCTTCTCCTCTAACTGCTTCAGCATCTCACTCCCATGTCCACACCTAGGACTTTGTCATTCCTGGAATTGCTCCATCTCTAAACTTTTAAGGGCTAATCTCTCCACCAAAAACAAACAAACAAAAACCTTACTTCCTGCCGCCTAAATCCATATCACAGTTCATCTTTCTTTGTTTTTAATCACTACCCCCAAAAGGTTATGATTTGTGAACTTCTAGTTTTCGAACTTCCAAATAAGTTGTGATTTTAGCTGTTTGAAAATCCTAGCTCTAAAGCTAAGAAATTGTACATGAAGATTCATTTTAACCCCATGAGGGTTTCCTCTTCCCAAGCATCAGCATTATGTACTGAGTTTAGTAAACTTAGCAAGACAAGGATAAGAATAACACATTTTAGGAAGATACTAAGACACAAGGGCTGAAATGAAAATACAGCAAAGGCCTGAGCCAACCAGAGCATGTGATTTCCTCTTCATCCCAGGTCCCTAAGGACTGACTGAGAATGGATTCCAGCTCTGGAAGCTTCGTCTTGGGGACTCCTACCTGGTTTCCAGTGCTAACGGGCCCTTTGCCATCCCCAAGTCTGAGTTTCACCTTCTTTGTGCAATGAGAGCCCTCTTCCCATGTTTCTGCTGCTTAATTGGTTGGTGTCTTTTTCAAGGAACAAGCGTCTGTAGTTCTTACTTTGGGAAGGAAGGTTGACTCGGGGACCACTGACCATTATGTTCAGAGCAGGGTTGCCCATTACTTCATTCCCCATACCTCAGAGGAAGCCCGGGCCACAATAACCCTCATCAAATATTGACTTGAGTGAACTATATTAATATGCATTAACTGTGTTAATACTGTCATTTATTTTTATCAATATCATGGAACAACTGTTAAAAGCAAATGGTGTAGTAACGAAGAGGATTTTGAGTCAGGCAGGCCCAGCTCGGAGTCCCCACTCTGACTCAATGACTCATGTGACCAGGGACAACCTGCTGGCTCTGAGTCTCAGCTTTCCGAGACAGTGTTTGCGGAGCCCTGAGCGCAGTGCCTGGCACGGGATCAACACTCAGTAAACGTTCGATACCATTTTCTCTGGCTGTCACTCTGATGCTTTCTTCTGTTTCTCCCTTGAAGTTTGGGACCCGCCTCATTATAGAAGCCATGGAGGCAGCGGGGCACTCGATCAGCACTCTGTTCCTGTGTGGAGGCCTGAGCAAGAACCCCCTTTTTGTACAAATGCATGCGGACATTACTGGTAAGTCAGAGAAGGAGAGAAGGTCATCTTAGGCTTGGCAGCGAAGGGTCATGCCCATGATCTAGGCAGGGTTGAGAATAGGGGGATATGGGTGGTGTGCCAAATTGTTTCGAATGTTTACTATGCTAACATGTATTTTCTTAAAGATAACTGTGGAGTCTTTGTAGTCATGGTGGGGAAAGAGACTTCAATGAGAATCCAGCCATGGGATGATGGTGAGAAATGAGATAAGAGAGGCCAGCAGGGCAGGACCCTAATTCAAGCATTTACTCAACAGTTTGACTACTTCTGACCAGTGCATTGTGGGGAATATTGAAGACACAGAAATGAATAAGATATAGTGTCTGCCCCCAAGGAGTTCAGGGTCTATTGAGGAAGGCAAATAGCATGCAGACATGTTAAATTTAGTGCGGCAAGAGCTGCAAGTGAGAAGAGCACGGGATATTATGAAAACACAGTGGGGCCCTTCTCTGTGGTTTGGACCTATGATGGTACAGGGCCAGTGACCTGGAGAAAGTGATAAGGAAACCATCTTGAAGAAGGAATGCAGAACCCAGCTGCTGTGGGAACTGCGGGTCTGGCTACAAATGGGAAGACCCCGAGACTCTCATCAGAATCAAAAATCATGACACAGATGGAGAGAGTCCAGAGTGATGGACTGATCCCTCTGTGATATGAGCAGATGAAGCAGAACAGAATCCATAGGGCAGACCCCTGCGTCCCAAGGAAGGGGCCCCATTGGTAGGAGGCTTGCTGGTGTCACAGAGGTTGGCTTGAACTGCCATCTGTCTGTACCTGGTGCCCTTACCCCTCCTGCTCCTATCTCTGCCAGTGTCTCCTGGGGACTACCGTTCCCCTCCCAGGACCCATCCCAGGGTGGCCAGACACCATAGCTCCAGCCTGATGTGAGCCCGCCCTACAATGGTGTCCATTTATTGTAATCTTTTGCTGCCCCCCATCTTCTGGGCCCCTTACCTCTGACAGCTCAGTGGATCAAGTTTGCTGCTCCTCTCTGCTGCCTCTTCTCCCCTAAGCCATGCTGATTCTTGCAGATGAGCGCTTTCCCAAATGTGATGGGTGTAATTGACCCCGGCATATTGTGCAATCAAACAAAAGTTGCTTTCCCGTGCTAGAGATGAGTAGACTGAGGCACAGGCCAGAGGACAGAATAACAAAGTACACGGTCTAAGGGCAAACGTAGCAGGATATTAAGCACGGAAATTACTACCATTAACCAAGTTCCCTCTGTGTGTTGTGTGAATCATCCATATACATTTAGTCCTCACACATCACCAAAACGTAGAAATTGATGCCCGCATCTTACAGACAGGGAAACCGAGGTTCATGGAGGTGAATTAAATCAACTGTCCAAACTCAAACCTCCAATAAAGAGCAGGACCACGATCATAACCCAGGTATGTTCAGGCCCAGGTTTCTTAGCTTTTTTGCCCAGTTTGTAACCATTCAATGATGATGACCCCTTTCCCAAAGTGTCCAAAACCTATGGAAGCAGGCCATTCTGAGGCAGAAAGAGGAAACACATTCAAAGGCACCCAGACCACGTTGTGATTTTCCCCAGGAGAAAACCCATTTTACCTAAAACGCAGCTAGTGGCCTGGTTCAGATAAGAGTCAGACTTAAAATTTGATCTGTGAGTGGCTTTCCAATTTCCAGCCTTCTAACAGCCACAAAGACTTCCTACTGGAAGATAAAATCAGCCTGGGCTAACACAATCCCTCTTGGCTAACTAGGGGGAATGGGAAGCAGGTCTCCAAGAGCAGGGCGGTGTGAGTGACCCCGGTTCCCGACTCGGCACTGAGGCTCCTGCCTTTATGAAAGTGGGTCCCCTTCCAGGCCTTACATCCCTGAGCTGACTCAGAAGCAGGGGTTGCAACGGCTTCACAGAAAATTCTGCTTTGGAAACTGTTCTTCAGGCCGTTGAATGAAAAGGCTGTTAATCGTTATTTGGATTCTGATTGAAACTGGACCCTTTGTCTCTGACTATGGACCAGTTACAGTCCCAGACAAAGGGACCTTTTCTTTGGCCTGGAATTCCTCTGCCTTGGGAAGCCTGTGACTGACAAGTGATGGCAAAGTGCATCTGCCTTTAAATGCTTTGGGTTCTGCTAAACTCATTAATGCATCAGATAAAATAGTTCACATTCCAGGCAAGGCTGCCTTCTTCCTCTCCTGCACCCAGCACTGGGAAAAAAGACACATTGCTTTTGTTCCTATAAAAGACACATACAGAGCAGAGCGTGTAGAGGTAGAGTTTTTGGTGCCTTTAAACATTGTAATTGCTCCAGTTTTCCTGCAGAGAAAAACTTGGAAGGACCTCAGACCTGGTACATGATTCTCAGGAATGCGTGTGGAAACCCAGTGGAATGTGGAAGATGCTTTGGGGAAAGTGTGGAGTGATGGAAAGAGCAGGGTTGGGGGTGGGAAGAGCTCTGTGACTCTGGGCAAGTTGCTCTACCTCTCTGAGCCTCATTTCTCTCTGCTAGAAGATAGAAATAATAGTAATTTCTTTCCTGTAAATTGTACTGAGGAGTAAATGCTCATAAATGTTAGTTCGCTTCTTTCCTTAGGCAGCTGCACACCAAAAAGGTGTGTTTGAAGAGAAAACAGTTTCATGTTTTATACATAAACCTCTGCTCTGCCATTCCAGGAACAGCCTGCTCCCTGCAAGCAGGAAGAGCGGGCCTCGCCAACTTGGGAAAGGTCCCCTGTGCGCAGAAGGAGAATTTCTTTGTGCCCCGGGCGTTTAGTTAACTGTGGTTTTGAGAAATACCTGGTGTGGACTAAGTAATTGTAGGTTTCCCCCACGGACTGGGGACTAAATGTTCCTCCTTCTAGATTTTGTTTTCCAGTACTAGCAATTTTCGTAGGGGTTTCCCTCCTCCTGCCTTATTTATCATTTGTTTATTTCCTCCCAGACCTTCCCTGAGCACACTAGCGAACCGAGCGCCAAGAGTGGTGCCGGGATGTGAAGAGCAATAGCATCCTGCTGACTGGGTCAGTGCAGGCAGAGAATGTCTGTGCTCACGGTGCTCTCCCCAGTGCCGGGGGACTACGGGGACCCAGAGAACCCTGGGGTCACTATGAGTCAGGCCCAGGCAGGGAATGGATGACCCACTCTAACGGTGTTAACTGGAGAAAAGTCAAACAAAGGGTCTGTTTACAGCTGGGTGGGCAGGGTGTAGGGAAACCCTGGCCACCAGGCAACAGCCCAGGGCAACTCACAGCCTTATCACTTCCAGGCTTACAGGGGCCAGGGCAGGGAGGCAGCCAACCTAAGACCACCAGGCTCCACCAGGAGAGCCGAAGAGCTGCCAGACTGGACCTTAGTCAACGACGCAGCCAGAGGACAACTGGGCCACAGATGTGGTCCACATAGTGTTCTGGGACCCAGAGCACCCAGAGCAGGTCGGGGGCAGGGGAGGAGAGGTGGGATTGACCTGAGGGTCAAGTAGAAGCAGTGAGTTGGTTCCACCCAAGGTGTCAGATGTAGAAAGACTTCAGAGATAACAACTAGTGCTAATTTAGTGCTTTCCATGAGGCAAGCACTATGTTAAGTGCCTTACTCTCAATAGCACTTTAATCTTCAAGCATCCCTGTGAAGTAGGTGGGATTTTACCCCCATTTTGAAGATGGGGAAACTGAGGCACAGAGAGCTTAGCTAACTTGCCTCGGACCACACAGCTAGGTCAGCAAGGGAACCAGAATGCAAACCCTGGCAGTCTGGCTGCAGAGCATTCTGGGCTGCAACTGGAGAGCTGACCGGGGAGCTCAGCAGGTTTCCTCTGGTTCCCAGTTCCCAGTCGGAGGGGCCTGCATGTGGGTTCCTCCTGCTCAGAACCAGCGAGGCTTTTTGGCAGGGTGGAGAGGAGCTTGGGAGCTGAATGACATTTGGAGAAACTGTCTTCTCAAAAGTCCCAGTGCACGGGGGTGGTCACAGTCACCGTCATGGTCACAGTCAGTCTGTATGACCCCGGGATTCTGTAGAGGCATTCTCTCAACTCTGCCGAGACAGTCCTTCAGTGCGGCCTGGTGTCTGTCTTTCCCCTCGAGATGTCCCTTCCCTGCTTCTCCAGGGTCCAGCCCAGGAGAAGTGCATGCGGAAGGGCCTCACTCACTGTCAATGATAATTCTAACAATAGCAGCCACCATTCTTAAAGGCTCATTGTAGGCCAGGAAACGTGCTCTGTATGTGTGCCCTTTCTGATTAATCCTCACAGCAAACCTGTGTGGAAAGTCTCTTCATCCTTGCCATTTTACACATGGGGAAACTGAGGCTAAAAGTTTAAGTGACATGCTAAAGGACACAGGGCTAGTGGAACCAAGGTCTAAACTTAACCCAGAGACCCCACCCCACCTGCTACTTGTCAGCAAAGTCTCAAGTACTGGCCAGCCCTGCGGCACGAGGCTGCTGCTTCTGAGTGCTCTGGGATGTGTGTGAGAATTCTGTTCCCTGCCCCCTTTGTCTGGGATGCTGGCCAGCTGGCCCAGTCCTGGAGTGGGAGGGTGAGGCAAGAGATGGTGGGAGTACAAAGGAGGTTATGTCAGGGAAGTCTTCCCAGAAGAGATAGGAAGAGGAGTCCAGTCTTTGGGAAAAATAAGTCTACTGTCTTGAGTAGGAAAGATTTTAGAGGTCTGGCCATAGAGCTTGCCTCTGTGGAGTTTGCTGCCATCTCCTGCTTAGCAAATACATGTATATTTTATATATGTTGTATTTATTATACACATGCATATATATAAAATAGTAAGACTTCTAAATGATTGCTATTCATCTTAAACCCACCATGAACCCTCAGCCTCTGGAGTTGGCATGTGGCATGTCCCTCCCTGCCTGGCGGACCCCCACTTACCCTTCAAATGCACCCTTAGTCCTCGTCTGCACTCTGACGACGCCCTGCCCCTGCTGGAAATGTCTCCTTTCCTCATTTAAGCTCTTACCACGTATTATACAATGGTCTCAAATCCTGGAATCCAGCTGCAGACAAAACAAAGCCCCTGCCCTCATGGAGCTTGTGCTCTAGCAGGGAAGACAGACCATAAGCACGATACTCAACAGCACAGTGCTGGGAGGGGTAAAGAGTGCTGCGGGTAAGCCGTCCTCTTAAACTGGACGGTCAGGAAAGCCACCCTGGGAAGGACGTGTTTGGGCAAAGACTCAGGGTGAGACGTACGTAGTTGCTGTGTGGACACCCAGAAGGGAGTGACCGACCCCGACAGAGGAACAGCATGAGTGAGGGCCCGGAGGCAGATTTAAGAAAGAATAAGGAGGCCAGGGCAGTGTGGTCAGGATGAGAGGGAAGAGAGGAAGACCTGGGTGGGCACTGGTCCTGAAGGGCCTCATCAGCCATGGAAAGGCTTTGCCTAATACTCAGAGAAGTCGGAAACCACTGGAGGGAGTAGTCATGCCCTCTCTTAACTATTCCATTTTCTTAGTGCATCTCAGTTACAGAATTGACCTCCTTTATCTCTTTCTCATCCATCTCCCCTTGAGACTGGAACAGCAGGACGGAGTCAAATTCAGCTCTGTATTCCCTGGGCTCAGCAAAGCACTTAAGAAATGTCTGTTGAGCTGAAATTGAACCGAACGGCAGGCAGCAGCTAGCAGAGGCCTGGGGAGCCTGGGCAAAAAGGTCTCATGAGTTGATCTGCATGGCGTTGGCTCCCACGGGGCTCTTGGCCACTGCACCAGCAGGCAGAGGCAGTGAAAGCCTTTAGACCCAGGGAATCCCAAGAGACGAGGACCTGCAGGGGTTGGGGAGGAGGCGCCTGTTGCCACCTTCACATCAGGTGTTTTTACTGCTCGGGCTGCTTGCTGGCTCCCCACAGTGCCCTGGGCCTGCTCGCTAACCAAGGTGTGGTCTTGTCCTGTGCAGGCATGCCTGTGGTCCTGTCCCAAGAGGTGGAGTCTGTTCTCGTGGGCGCTGCTATTCTGGGTGCCTGCGCCTCAGGGGATTTCACTTCTGTACAGGTATGTGGGGAGCAGGGGGTAGGCCGAGGCCCCTCCCCTGTCTGAGACTGCCCTTCCTCTTGACAGCGGCTCACATCTTGCAAAACACACACAAGATGTAATTAAGAAATGATAGGTTCCAGGCAGGGAAAGCACAAACACTTCTAGCCTCAGACATATTTATTGCAGTTTTTATTTGACTTGGCCTCTGTTAGTGCTGGTCATTCTGTTTTTCTGTTGATTTCCTTTTTCTTTTGCCTCCTTTAAAGTAGCTCTTAAATTATTTCTTTTAAATATGCCCTTGACCATTTTCTTTTAGCAAGTGGAAGAGGTAAGGTTCAAAACTTAAGTTTTTCTTTACATTTTAGATTTGTATTTGCTTATTTCATCTCTACCCACCACTGTCCAAATACCGTTGAGGCCTCTATCAACAAGAGACACAAATGAAAATGTTAGTAAAAAAAGGAAATAAAAGGAAAAATAAGGAACAAAGATAAAGGAAGAAGAAAACGACTCAGTGGCGGTGATTGAGCACAGTTTGACTCTGAGCTTCCTGGCTGCCCAGATGAAAAGAACACATGATAAGTTGCACAACTCTTATTTTGAAAAAGAGGAAACATACCAGTTTCTTGTAGGAGACAAAGCTTTTCCTTCCACCAAAATTGCAAAAAACATTTCACACGCGGGGTTTTGCGTGGTAACTTAGTAGTATTAACAGCAGGCTTAGAAAAGGTAGAGAAGCAGCCCAGGTAGAGTGGCAAGCACAGGCTCTGGCGTCAGACCACCTGGACTCAAATCCTAGCTGGACCTGTGCCGACTCTGGGATGTGACCATTCTGCTCTCTGTGCCATTTGTTTATCTGTGATAATAATCAGTAGCACATTGTGAATTCTTTCCCTGGATCAGGAATGCTCATTCAGTCCCATAGCTGGCTACTCTATTACTCCTACTTTGTGCTTGGGGGAGGAACTTGAGGCATAAAGAAGCTTAGGTGAAACTGAAGCAAACACCCAAACTAAGAAGTCTGGTGCCCAAGTCTCAGATGAGAGAGTTCAGGAGATACTTGTGTAGCTGAGCATCAGAGAGTTTAATGACCTGCCCAAGGTCCCAAGATCAGGAGTAGAAGCCAGGTTTCCACCAGAAGCCTGGTAACTTATCGTGACCCTATCATGTGCCAAGAACTATGCCAGGGGCTTTTCATAGAATCCACCGGATAGAACAGCATACATGGCAACAGAGATCCAGAAAGGTGATAGGACTTAACGACACATTGTTGTACACAGACAGATGCAAACGTCCGATTTCAATGATCTGTGCTCTTGGTACTGTACTTTGGGAAGTGTGGTACGCTACGTATTGCCCAGGCTTCTCGAACTGGTGCCTTGGAGATACCCCCCTCAAGAACCGGATCTACTCATGAAGGCTTATGGAGTTAGCTGCGGCTTGTCAGCAAAGACGGTAGAGCTGAATCTCCAACTTCTCCTGGGTTTTCTGGTATCAGAAATATCACGTGGAGGTATTTATTGTTGAAATGTCTTTGGCTCATCAATTATTATTTCAGTGTTATCAGCTTATGAAGATGATCTCACAACTAGATGCTTTGCCATTCCTGGGACAAATTCTAATTTCTAACAAGGCAGTAGACATGCTTGCTAAGGCCCCGCATATGTTACCTCATATTATGGACTGAATGTCCATATACCCAAATTCTTATACTGAAGCCCAAACCCTCAACGTGATGGTATTTGGAGGTGCGTCTTTGGGAGGTGATTTGGGTTTGACGGTATCACGAGAGTGGGGCCCTCATGTGGGATGGGTGCCCTTCTGAGAAGAAACCCCAGACAGCGGGGACACACATGCTTGCACTCTCGTCCCCTCCCCTTTCTCTCTGTGTGAGGACACAATGAAAAGGTGGCCCTCTGCACACCAGGAGCATGGTGTTCACCAGAAGCTGATCATGCTGGCAGCTTGCTCTTGAACTTCTTCCAGCCTCTAGAACTGTGAGAAAATAAATTTCTGTTATTTAATCACTCATTCTATGGTATTTTGTTATGGCAGCCCAAGCAGACTAAGGCACCTCATTTAATTTCGACATCTTGCTACCTGCAGGGTAAATGTTTTCATCCTTGTGTTATATTTGAGGAAACCAGGGCTCGGACAGGTTTTAAGTAATTTGCCCAAGACGGTAGTTAATAAGGGACAGAGCAGAATTGAAACCAAGGTCTTTCTGGATCAATAGCCTATCCTGACTTTCATGCTGTTTCTACTTTGTTCTCTTTTTTCTCTTTTTTTCCCTTAAAAATATTTTTTGGCTTCTAAAATGTTTAAGTGTGCATTTTCTAAAAAGAAATGTCACTGGCCACACATCAAGTAGTAGTCTGCAGCGCAGACAGAGAGCAGGGCGACGGGATGGGGCCGCGCCATCCAATGCCCCACGCCATGGCTTGTGGCACCTCGCGGGTATCTTGGTCAGACTGAAGCTGACCACTCCTAAAGGGCTCCACTCGCAGTTCCACACTGACGTCTTCACTCTGTGAGAGTTTCGTTGATCTTCTGGAGCAGAATCGAAGATACAGTCCATCGAATATTGGCATCGGTGGCCTGAGGAGCAGCTGCCAGGCTCCCAACATCTTAAAGACAAGCTTGTGTCTCCTGTTCCACCCAAGGATGTAGGTGCCTCTTCTGACTTTTTCGCTGCAGGAGACATTGTAATGTGCTGACGAGAGCCCCAGCTGAGAGGGACCTGGTGTCCTTCACAGGCCCGAGAGATTCCGTGTAGAACTGGCCTCTCTGTTCGCTTGTTGTATGGCCTCCGACGATGTCGCCTGGCCTGTCCAGGGCCTCTTATGTTTGTTTGTTTTACCTCCTTTTTAAAAAATATTTAAATAAGAATTGCCAGTCATGCGAGACTGTTGATGTGAAGAGCCTTTGAAAGCTCCGAGGTGAGCCCTGGGTACAATTATCAGCATTGTTCTAATGATTACGTTTGGAACTGCTTTGGGGATGGAAGTGCATGAAGACTTGGCTTCACTCATCCCTCCCCAAAGATGTACCAACCTGGACAACCTGTCTGCTTCGGGCCTGGGGACCAGCTCAGCATTCTGGCAAGTTGAGGTAAAACGGAACTGCTTCTTCACTGTGATTCATATTTTTCAACCTGAATTTTAATATAGTTTTCTTGTTGTTTTTTTAACTTCAAAGATCCTAGCTTGGTCTTCAGGGCACCTGCCACTGCTTTCTTTAAGAAAACTGAGCAATTCCTGCCAGCAGCTTAATGTCTCCAGCAGGCCAGATGTTTTGTCATCTCTCTGGTGGCTGCAGGGAGGATTTCACTTCTTATCTAGATGTGCAGACTTCAGTACAAAAAGCCAGGGTCATCTCCTCTACATTGAAGGAAAGGCTAGGAGGAGGCCAGAGGCTCCAGGCTGCTGACCTAGGGAAGGGCCTACGTGCCTGGGAAGACAAGATTTCCCAATTTACGAGGTCCATGAATCAGTGACTTCAGCTAGGGGTAGAGCTGCGTCCCTTACACTGGTGACACCAGTGGATTAGGAGGCCTTACAGTTGTGGGTTTTACTTGCAGCGATTGCAAACATCTGTGTATTTCAATTCTGGGAAAAAGTTTTAACAGGTGCAGGGAGACAGACAGTGGATGGGATTTTCTGGTGGGAAAGATAAGTCAGCTAGGAGGTCCGTTGCTGTTCCACACGTTGACACCTGCTGACAATTCCAAGCGCCCACCTCCTGTTCTTTTACCCACTCATGTTCCCCTTCTCAGTCTCCCTCTTCCCCTGCCCTTTCCTGCACCCTCTTCCTTCAGACGTCTAAAGTCTGCCTACTATTTTCTTTTCAAATTAGGATCTCACAAACGGTATTGATATAGCCATCCATCTTCACTAAGGAATAGAATGACGAACAGCATCTTAAAGAATTATCCCTCCAGAAATGGTGTTCTCCTTTTAGTAGTTTTAAAACTGTGTTTGAGTAGACAGTGTGGCAGGAATCACGCCATGGTTGTCTTTATATCTACAGCTTAACCAGTCAAATGGAGTCAAACCACAGAGATGCCCCGTCCATGGTAGAAGTCCAACCATTGAGTAGGTGGGAGGGGATGCAAGGAAGAGAGGCTCCCTCTTGTTATTGGTAGGAGTGTGGAGTCCATGCAGTCTTGACCTCTGTGACCTTTCCATTTGCTCCCTCCCTCCTCCCTGGAAAGTCACACATTGCTCCCTTGGCTGTCAGTGTACTCCAAAGTGATCTTCTCTAATTCTGAATAACCTGGAAACCAAATTACAGTCAGAAATCAGGAGCATCTTGTAATACTTCTGTGGGCTCCAGGCCCTAGAAGATTAACACACTGGAAAAAATAAGTTCATGAAATATCAACATGCTTACATTTTCTAGGCACAGGCAGTAGAAAGGTTCTAAGACATGCAAAGGATGCATAAAACAAGGATTCTGTTTTCAAGGTGCCTTGAGGGAAAACTCAGCCGAATGGCAAAGAGACAGACATGCAAAATGGCTTTCCGTTCTGCTTTCTGCAGGCCCCACAGATGGCATGCGCTTTCCGTGATTTCCTATATCTTCAGAGACAGTTTTGTTCCAAGACTATACAAAGCAAGCTTTAATTTTTACAGTAATGTTTATCCTGACACCCGCCTTCACCCCACCCTACCCCCCAAGAAAGCAGTGGAGGAAACATCTGAAGCAAAAATCAGCCAAAGGAGACAGTGACAAAAGATCAAAATGAATTTAGCAATCAATTTAAGGCGAGTACCCGTGTAAAGAAAACAAGCCCCAGGAATTAAGCAATTCATCAAACAGTTCTTCTTCCCACAATGTGAGGGTCACCGCCTCGTAAACCATTGACTCCATGCTCCCCTCCCATCAACTTTCCCTGTCCTGTTCCAGACAGACTCCTGCGTCTGGCAGACCACTGCATGTGAATGGCCAGTTGAGGGCTGTGATTACTGACCCTTCTGTAATGTGTGCCCACAGATAAACCGTCCACACCGACCACTGTGGCCTGCCCTCAAGGCCAGTCCCTGCAGATGTCCTCACAGCTTCGCTGAAGCCTCTCCTTTTGGCCTTTTTCATAAAGTTTACTTCATTTACAGCCAGTTCTACCCATCACCAATGAAGGGCATCAAAGCCCGTGATTTTGTCTATAATTCAGTACATCTCCATTCTGTTTTATTTTGTGAGTCAACTTTCTGTGATTTTTAGTTCTCTTTGGCTTCCTCTCACCATAAATACCAGTTTTACATTCACAAAGTAAAGCTGATTATCATGACTTCAGTTTCTAGAGGTTTGGAAAGACTGATATGTAGTGGATGTTCAGAAATATGAAACTATCCTATTTCTTGGCACATTCAATCATAATTTCCTTTTTTTTTCCTTTTTGTGAAATACAACTGATAATTCATGTTCATTAGGGACAAAAAGAAAATTCAGTTAAGCTGAAAGAAAATTATGAAAACACTGATCTTACTTTCCTAAAATAACCACTATTTAAGATTCTGGTTGCTATCGTTCTAGTCTTTTTAGACATATTTTTAAATCATTATTTGCTTTTTAAAAAACACACAATGCATAGTTGTGTGACCTTTCCTCCCACCCCAAAATGTATGTAAAGACCTTTATTTACTGTGTTTGCAGGCTGCGTGCCTCTCTACCCTGTAGAAAAGACCATGACTTTTCACCAGTCCCCTGTTATGAATATGTGCGTGGCCTCTGTTGTTCTGAACAGATGCCGCAACTAACATCTCTGTGGCTGAATTTTTCCACTCACCCCAAGTTCTGTTGAAATACATTATGAGGTATAATGGTCAAAAGTCTGCCTAACAGTTACAAGTTTGATGCATATTAACACTTTCACTGTAGTGTATAGAAATGCGGGGCTCACACTTCCTGTGTGCAAGGAGTCTGCCCATTGCTGTGCGTTTTAGTTCCATTTAGCTTCCATCCCCGGGCCTCGTACAGTCTTACTCACTTCACATATGGTCCTGATACCATCAGCTTTGTTTGGTTGCCTTTTGCTCTCTGCTGCTTAAGCATGTGTTTCTGGAGACATGAGATTCTGGTTTCTAATTAAATAGATTCAGATTTCTGATTGAATTTTCAGAGCGTCCTGTCCCGTATGTCAGTGCCTCGTAGAAAGTCAACAGAAAATCCTGGAATGGTAATTAATACTTTAAAGAAGGATTAAATTAAGAATGTGGGAAGAAAAAGAATGTGATATAGGCCCTAACACTCATTATACTTATTGCTACACCTGGCTAACAGCACTAACAGCGCATTCATATCCTTCCCAGAATTGTTCCCTCTCCAAAATAAATAAATGAAGGCAACACCTTTGGGTTCTAGTTAACTGTAAATCTCCTTGTTCCAATCCACTTTGCAGAATGGAACCATGGCTGTTAAAGTCAAAGCATGAGCTCACATTTAAAATCCTGTTTTCAGAAATGATTTCAGTATATAAGATACACAGCCTGTGACTCTCCTGTTCCTTTCAGTGTGACCCCGGAGCAGGGCCTGTGCCTTTCCGGTTACTTCCTATCCCTGATATAAAATAGAACCCTTGCAGCCCCTGGTGGGTGTTAACAGCACCCCCTGCGCAGTTGAAGACCGTGAGGATCGGGGAGGTCACATAGCCTTGCTCCACACAGAGCCCATGCTTTTTTATTTCATCGAACCATATCCCAAGAAATGTACACCCACTGCTTAGGAAGGTCACAGATTCCAGTGTGGCAACTCAGCTGCCCTCCACAGGGTGCAGTGGTGTATAGAAAATAGCAGCTTCACACATTTGTCAGCACTGTGTGGTTGAGTATCAGGTATAGAAATAAAAATAAGAAATGTGCCCTCTTTGATTTGGAAATTTTTTAATTCCTTTTGCCGGGAGAATACTTTATAATATGCTCACCAGTATTTTTTTAATGTATTGGCTTTTAATCATAATCTGCCCATTTACTTTTTATAGAAGATGACATTAAAAAGGACTTTAACTAATTAAGAGCATTAATTAGAAGACACTTTTTATAATATTGTTATTATCATGGAGACCGAGGCTAACAAACATTTTTCCAAAACACCCTCCTCTCCATGAAGGCTTTACTCAGGAACTTACGAACGGGACTGTCATAAAAGAAGCAAATGGTGAAACTTCGACTGCGCCTGTCAGAAACTTAGAAGTGTTACAGAATTGTACTTCTAAAATAAAGTTCACCTAACTCTTTGACTTCATTTTATTCCAGACAACGTTCCATACTGGTGCAAATCTGAAAACTGTGTGCGATCTTTTCATAGAAACACACGCTTCTAAGGAATTAATTCTTCATTTTCATATACATGTATGCCTTTATGTTTCATAAAAAAATTCCTTTTTGGAAGTGAATAGGTTTGGTATTTTATTTCTTTACACTAGGATGACTCAGGGATAACAGATCTATGCTATATAAGCTTAACATTCAACACAGTGAATTAGGCTGTGGAACCAAATAAGAGATCGGGAAAGACAAGACCCTTTGTTAAGTCAGAAATCATCCCTTAATTGGGGAAAAAAGTCCTGGAAAATGACTACACATGCACGCTCACACACACACACACACACACACACATACCACATACTATTGCTGGAAAATGACTACACATGCGCGCGCACACACACACATACCACATACTATTGCTGGAAAATGACTACACATGCATGCGCGTGCACACACACACACACACATACCACATACTATTGCTGGAAAATGACTACACATGTGCGCGTGCACACACACACACACATACATGCCACATACTATTGCTGGAAAATGACTACACATGCACGCACGCACACATACACACACATACCACATACTGTTGCTGGAAAATGACTACACATGCGCGCGCACACACACACATACATATATGCCACATACTATTGCTGGAAAATGACTACACATGCACATACACACATACATACATACCACATACTACTGCTGGAAAATACACATGCACACACATACATACCACATACTATTGCTGGAAAATGACTACACACACACACACACACACACCACATACTATTGCTGGAAAATGACTACACATGCACATGCACACACACACATACATACATACCACATACTATTGCTGGAAAATGACTACACATGCACGCGCACACGCACACATACACACATACCACATATTATTGCTGGAAAATGACTACACATGCGCGCGCGCACACGCACACACATACATGCCACATACTATTGCTGGAAAATGACTACACACACACACCACATACTATTGCTGGAAAATGACTACACATGTGTGCGCACACACACATACACACATACCACATACTATTGCTGGAAAATGACTACACATGCACGCACACACGCACACATACACACATACCACATACTATTGCTGGAAAATGACTACACATGCGCGCACGCACACACACACATACATACCACATACTATTGCTGGAAAATGACTACACATGCACACACATACATACATACCACATACTGTTGCTGGAAAATGACTACACATGCGCGCGCGCACACGCACACACATACATACCACATACTATTGCTGGAAAATGACTACACATGCGCACACACACACATACATACCACATACTATTGCTGGAAAATGACTACACATGCACGCACGCGCACACACACACACACATACATACATACCACATACTATTGGAGGGAGTTTGGTTCAGGGTCGTGGAATGTGTGGACGTCTCACTGCAGCCTATGAAGGAGTTTCGGTTGCAGCATTGAGGCAGATGATCAAGAACCATGCGGGAGGGAAAAGCTGTCAATACAGTTGCTTGTTAGAAGTATGTGGTTCTCTGCAGTAAACCATAAGAAAGTACCGTGGGTTCAGGAACTTGAGTGGAGTGTCTTTAACCAAGGATATCAAAGAAATGTAAACATTTAAAAATTTGATAACATGTTAAAAGTTGTGTATAAGGAAATTTTCAGTACTGTTATCATAATAATTTTACAAGTGAGGGAAGAGAAGTCAAGTGACTCACCAAATCCATGGCTAGAAAGGATGAAGCCAGAATCTAAGGCCTGGGCTGGGATTGCAAAGCTGAGGACTGTTCGCTTCGATCACGTGTGGACATGGACTTGTCTGGAGCAGAGTGGGATTGCCATTATTTAAAACACTAGCATCAGAAATAGACAACTAGAATTAGGATGCATAGTAAAATGTCACCAAGTTAGCCTAGGTCCCCACAGAGGGCACCCTCAAAGTAGGATAATTGTAGAGATTTTAGTGGAGCGACTGTTCATAAGATTGAGGACCAGGACATTGAGAAGTCACTAGGGAGGATGTGGTGCCTTGGAGCTTGTAACAGCCGGACCTGAAGAGGTGAGGGGAGAGCACAGGTACTGTGACCCCAGAACAGAGGGTTGTATGGAGGCTTTGGGGTCAGCTGGCTGGTCAGAGACCATGGAGGGACAGAGTTAGGTTCTTGATTTCATTCTCCTCCCAGTCTCTGATCCCTTGCCAGGCTCCCCATCAGCCGGACTCAAAGTCAGAAGGAAAGGGGGCTCACTGGCGTAGTGACTATAAGTGAGCTCGGCGAAGCCCAGGGAAGGCTGGGGAGGGCCCTCAGGAGAACACACAGATGTCCATCAGTCTTTCAGGTGGAGGTGGTCAGGTCGGGCTGCGGACCAAGGGTACTCTCTGAATGCTGTGTTGTAGATTTGCAATGTGATAAGGTACTTGCCTCAGAATGTAAACCAGTTATGATGTTTTATTGATAGCAGGACCTTCTCAGTGAAGGAGTCAGTGTGTTTGCTCACATTCTGGGGCAAGCTCCTTGTGTCGTTAGGGACCTGCTCTTTGAGCAGCACTGGTCTAGACTCCATGGCTCTGCATGTGATGACAGACATGCGGGAGTCCTCAAAAGGGGCTCCCTTGTCCCCACTTTCACCTCCTGCTTCATTTATGCTCAAGACAAGAAAGCTACTAGCTTTCCTGCACTTCCTCTCAGGTGATATTTAGTGCTTGCAAGTTGGGTTATTCACCTCACCTTTACAGGTAGGGAACCGAGGCTCAGAAAGTCCCAGTAATGTGCCCATGGTTTAACAGCAAGTGGCAGAGCTAGCAGTCAAGTCCAGAGCTGACTCCAATGTCTGTGCTCTTCTTAGGTCCCGACTGCCCCAGGGCAGCGCTTACACTTGTTTGTCATTAATACCCAGGAAACAACACGGCCTTATGGTGGGGAATGCCAAGTTTGGAGACCCCTGCCTGTGTTCTTTGTTGCCAGTTACAACCTAGTTATGATTTCTGAGAACAGGTATACCCAGCTCCCAAAGTCAGCACCATGTATGGTTCCCATGGGATTCAACTTTACAAAGCCTTTCCCAGCCCATCCAGATCAGGAAGCAAAGCCAGTTTGTTTCTAAGTGGCTCTTGTCTGTTTCCATGTCTTTTTAAACCTGGGAGGTCAGGAAGAAGATGGAGAGAAAGAATTCATGAGAGGGATGCATTTCCTTAGAAACGTTATTAATTGGTGGGCAAAACAAGAGAAGGAAATAAAATAGCTACTCCTCACTAAGTAAAGGCATCTTCTTCCCTTATCTCATTAAAAATTAAAAGCACTCTTGGTTTAAGTAGGGCAAATTAGTAATTAAGTGCTATATAATCAACTTGTATAAACATAATATGGAAGAGGAGGCCAAATTAATCACTCCGCTGGCTTGTTTTCGCCGCATTAATGCACCTTTTCCTCAGGTCCTTCCTGTGATGTCAGGATGCATTTCTGCCGTCCTCGCCTACTGGAGGTCAGGTGGGCTGTGGTAGCCAGGCTGCCAGATGACCGTTGGCTCGGTCTGGGCAGGACGTGTCTGGGCCTTGATTCAAGTAGGTGATAAGGCTCCTTGTTTCATTCTTTAAGCCAAGGTTCATCAGCAGGAGCCTGCTGTGTGACAGGGACAGCTCTAGATGGTAGCATGACAAAGGAAAGTTACACACATCTCAGTGCCCATGGAGTGGCCAGTCTGGTTGAAGGAGGTGGACACAGACAGATACAGTTATGAAAAAGTCAACACTCAGTATAATGGGAGTGACCATGGGGCCTGGGCTTGGGCTCAGATCATGGCTCTGCCACTTACCTGGTATAAGTTACTTAATTTCTGTTTGCCTCTGAGCCCTCATCTGCAAAACATGACATGCAGTGTCTGCATCGTAGATACGTTATCTCACAGTGCGCGCTGTAACGAGTGAACATGTTGGTACGTGCAGTGGGGCATGGTGTTTATTTGACGTTGGCTGTTACTCGTTTGTTATAATTGCTGTACAGTGAGGTCATGGAGCACCGAGGAAAGAGTGTCTTCCACTGTCTTGAGAACTGAGAAAGGCCTTCTGAGAAGGCACCATTTGCACTGGGCCCTTTGAGGATTAGCTAGTGATGGGGAGGGTAGAGATGGAACTTGAGGGGTGGGCTTGTGACCTCAGTACCGCTCTTAACCTTTGCAGTGCCTTCTCTGAAAGCAGAAGGAGGAACAAGTGCCTCGGTCCTACGGAAATCTTTCCCCGTTTCATCTCAACACACTGGATGGAGCTGTAGCTGCTGGAGCTGCAGCCATGTGGTACTCTGGGGGATCTGCCAAGCACGGGAGAGCGAGCTGAGTCCACTGGGGGCAGGATAGAAGGAAATCAAATGGGATAGAAGAGAGAAAGTGGCTCTCTTGGTCACCCTGCTGCACTCCAGGGCAATGGCTTCTCCTTGGCTTGCTGGCTGTGTGAACGGACCTGCTGGGGAAGGTACTAAGTTTCACTGAGCCTCAGTTCCATGTTAACTGACCCCACTGAGTTGCCGCCAGGATTCTGTGAATGGAAGCTCATTTAGCACAATGCCTGGCACACAGAAAGTACTATTGCCATTTCTTATGTTAATTGAATTCTCACGACAAACCTGTGAAGTGGGTGGTATCACTGTCTTACTTTATAAAGCAGGAAATTGAGGCCTCAAGACATCATCAATAAGCTGGCCTAAGGTCACAGAGATGGCTAGTGGTAGAAGTTGGCGGTAAACTCAGGCAGTCTGACTCCAGACCCAGCCTCTGCTGTCCCCTGCAAGCCCAGTGCTTCAGAGGTACCTAGAGCTAGATTTACATATCAGATGCTATAGACAGGGCAGAAGCCACATGTGTCCTGGCCCCTCACTCACTAGTGAGGAAGAAGCTAGTTCTTTCAGCTGCTTGAGGGAGTGGTGGGCTTGAGCCCACAGCCTCGCCAACCCTTTAACAGGTGGGGAAGGTGGAGGAGGCCAGAGTGACTCACCAGGAATGGCCAGTCCTTGGATGCAGTGAGAATACAGCTGCTTACACTGATGCGGGCAGCTTTGCTTGGGGAAGAGAGCAATCTGTTTAGTTGTTTGTCATTTATATTCAGCTTCCACAAAGGATTTGAGGGCGTTTGTGATACATGACTAAGCAGAATAAAACTGAGCAAAATAAAACTCTCAAGTCAGAAACTATGTAGAAAGAGGTGAATACACTAACTACTTAAACTAGGAGGAGAGGGCCCTTGAATTTGTGTGTCTTCAGATTCCAGGTAGTTCATATAATATAGGAAGATACCAGCAGAGGATCAGATGGTTTGATTCTGTACTGGATTGGAGAATGTGTGCTCTGCCTAAGGGCATTGAAATGTGAAGTGTTTTAATCCTGGATTGGCGAGTTCCAAGCCAAAGAGATTTATGGGGCGGGTTTGGCCTGTGGGTCTCTGACCCATAAATAAGGAGATTACTTTGAGTTTCCAGGCAGTCAAGACAAGACTGGGAAATGTGTCGAGTCATATAGTGTTCACAGAATCAAAGAAGTGTACCCGTTCTCCAAAAGAGACCACATTTTTTCTGATGCCAAATTCTAAATTTGCCAGTCCTTTAACAGCTAACCTAGAACTTGTTTCATGAACTTTCACAGAAGCCAAAGAATTCACCTTGTTAAGAAACCAGAATGTGACATTGAAACTTCAGAGCATGAATTGCCCAGGTTTATAACTTTCTGGAGACGTCGTTTGTCCCTGGAGTAGAGCTGAGAACACCCAATGTGGTCGATGGGCGTCCCTCCACCTCTCTTCCCTGAACATTCCTTCCCTTTAGAGACAAAGCTGCGTCACTGGTCTGTGAGTGTCTTAGGGGACCTCGGTACTAAGGCTTTTTACCAGCCTGGCATTAGGGAAGTGCTAAAATGAAGCACCCATCAATTGAGAAGGGCAACAGATGCTGAAGCATATCAAATGTCAGTAAACAGCAAGCCCACAGAGGCCACTGAACTTGGCATCCTCTTAGCAAAAATACCCTGTTGCCTTCGAGAGGAACGCCATGGACCTTTATAAACTACCTTAGGTGATACGCTTGTTTTTTAATCTCTCCTTTTTTTATTATTATTATTTAATGCTCACAGGGTGTTCTAGGCTTTCAGCCCTGGAAATTTAGGTCTTCAAAATATCCTCCCAGTAATTATGAGAAATTTATGTTTGACTTATCTAGTACCCTCCCTTTTACTCTTAAGAGTATGATTCATATTATAAGTAATAAATACGGCCATAGTTAAGAGCATAGACTCTGATGTCACATGAACCTGGGTTTCGGTCCTGAGTTCCAATGTGAGAGCTGTGTGTTAGGTTAATCCCTTCGCCTTTCCAAGCTGGTTCCCTCCTTTGTAAATAAAACACATGACTATTAAGACTAGGTGCCTCATAAGATTGTTGCAGCGATTCAATGAGATAATATGTATGAAGTGTTTACTGCACTTACTGGTATAAATAAACTTTTAGTGAGAATTATAAAATTTATAACAATACTACGTTGCTAACTATCATTATTAGCTGATTATCAATCACATGCTATTCTAGCACATTCTTTATTTTATTAAAAGATGGCTGGGCAGTCTTTTGCCTGGTTTCTGACTGATAGCTTATTCACCCCTCCTCTGCTGTGTATTACATTTCCCAGGCTCCCTTGTGACTGGTCTCTGGTTCAGCCGATGGCAAATACAGGTGGAAGATTGCTGTGCAGGAAGAGGGGAAGTGATTTCCCCCTTCACTATAGCAGCAGCTGCATCTCTTATGTAATCCCAGCTCTCAGCTTCTCTCTCTCAGGTTCCAGTTCTGGCCACTCTCCCCTTCTTTTGTTTTAGCTGCAGCCTGACATCCCTAGCTCCTGGCTGTGGTCACACCACGGCCTCCCATTGTCCCTTGATCCCTAAGAGGGGAGCAGCTTTCTGCTGTGGCTGATCTCTGACTTGCTTCGACATCACCTATGAATTCGCCTCTCTTCCCCTCTATTGGAATTAGCTAGGCCTACTGGAGAAGAGGTAGCTACTTATCATGGAGAGCAGTTTACTTTATCTGAGTGAAGCCCAGATGACAAGAAAGTGACCTAAGCATCTTCAGTGAATACCCAGCTCTGAGTTAGGCCTTCAGGCCAGTAGACTCCTGTAGCTCACAACCTCTCTAAGGAGATGAGCCTTGACTACAAGCTAGAGCCAGGCACATCCAAGATAGTATCTAGTAAAAAGGAATAGAAACTCCTCTTTCTTGAGCCAGAGCTATGGACCATTCACACTGATTATTCTCATCCCCCAAATGAGGAAATGAAGGCTCAGAGAGGAGAAGTGATTTACCCGAAGCCACAGAGCTGTTAAGCAATGAAGTTAGGAGTTTAACATAAGTCTATTTGTCTCAGAGCCTGTGTTTATTAGGGACTTATACCTGTTCCTCAGTTTCCCAAGCTTTCTTCCTATTTCAAAGCAGATAGTAAGAAAGCTGCATACATCATTCCTATTGCTCTGGCCTTCTTGTAGAGGTTTCCTTACAGAAACAATATTCAAGCTTTCTTACCTAACTCTTAATAGGTTTATGTGGAAAGTTTATTGCTTTCATTTTTACAAATGAGGAAACAGGCTCAGAAAATTAAAAGCACTTATCCAAAGTCCCACTGGGTGTTAATACTCAAGCTGGAATTGGAATGCAGGCTTTTCTGTCCCCAAGCACACAGTCTTTTCTACTGGTGACATCAAAGTAGTACTAGATTATGTGGTGTATAGGGTGAGCTGTCTTTTACAAACTTAAAAAAAAAAGGTCCAGGAAGACCAGGTTCCCCCCCTCAAGGAGCTGACAGTCAGGCTAGATAAATAAATACGAAGCAACCTGAAACCAAAGAGGACCATTACATAATCTGCTCTCCGGTAACAGCTACAAGCAGGGAAGAGAAGTGTGGTTCTGTGTAAGAAGCATAAGAAGTGCGGCTTGAAATGGAAACGTTAATTTAGGACAAGAGGAGAAGCAGCAGGAAGAGGGTTTTCAGACAGAGGTGCTAGTGAGAGCAAAAGATTGCATGCCTGTGGAAGGGAGAGCCACTCAACTCCTGGGGAGGACCCCAGGTTCGGTGTAGCAGAAGGGAAACCTGGATATGGAAGGGCTACAGTTGCTTGGGGGTGGGGGTGTTAACTATTAACAGATCAATTAGAAATTTGATCAGGAGTCTGGGGAGCATCCTTTGCCCAACATCCCCTGACTCTGTCTATTGTTTTTCAAGAAAATGTCATAGGCTAATAGCCTCATTTAAAAAAAAAAAATCAACATTAAGTGCTTTTTAGATGATAATACTGCTTCCTGCTTAAGAAGAATCTCCCGTAAATTAATTCAGCCTGGGAGCAGTAGCAAAGGTTTTTACTTATCGCTGATAGTTTTAAAGAGTCCCTGATATAGAAGGGGAACACTCTTTAAAGGCCCCTAGAAAGCTGCCCTGTCTCACCAGTGCACATTTTCATCCAGCATGTTAGAACATCACATTTGAGAATTTCAGAATGGAGAAGTTACCTTCTGAGACAATGACACTGACATATGGGAAGCAAGTAAATCCACCTCACACCAGCTCATAAACTACCCCCTCTGCCCTCCACTCCTCCCTCCCCATCAGCTGACCTTGGTCCAGAGGAGCCATTGTGTTAGATGGAGTAGATCAGAATGAAAGCCCCACCAAGTTGGCCGTGTCAATTCTACCTGTCAGCATCTTTGATAAGGAGGGATCTTGACAGACCAGACTGTTTTAAATGATTGGATAACAGCAGTTGTCTTCATCTCGGTAAGCTGGCTAACCACAGATGCCAGAGGTGAAATTTTCAGATGACCCTAAATTGGGGATTCAAGCAAGTGCTTACACTACTAGGAAAGAGCAGACTTTCCAAAGAGTCCAACGTATTGTAGTGTGGTGGGCAGCTGGCACTCTTCTCCTCAAGGTGCCCCTAAAAATGATAGCAGAGGACTCCCAGAGTCTGCACCCGCCCCTCTTCATACATTTTTGTGCGTATAACTCCTCACGTAATCCTCAACAATCCCGTGAGGTCCTGATATTAGTTGCACTTTGCAGACAAGGAAGCTGAATCCCAACAAGGTCAGGTATTTTCCCAAGGTCACGTAGCTAGGATGGTCCCAGATATTCACGCCCCATAGTCCGCTCACTAGGATAATACTGAAACCCTTCTGTAACGTTAGTTTGGGAAGCTCCTTTTGGGAGGCAGACCTCTATACTTTCCTGTGTCCTGTGCTTATCTCTAGCACTGCCAGGAGTTGTTTCAGTGTCTGCTTGCCCTACTTGGGTGTGAGCTTCCAGGTGAGCTTCAGGTCTCCTCATCCCTCGCCAGGAGTAGGTGCTGAATAGATGTGTGTTGTACCAACCTGGAGATACTTTGTGATTTCCCTGGAGCTGGATACCAAGGCAGCCACTTGTGGGAGATTGCACAGGAAGCCAGCCGCTTATAGCACTGGTGCTGCTGTGGATGGAGAGTCTTTCACAGGTAAACTCCAGTCCTAGACCGCCTAGTTCTCAGCTGTATCTCTGAGAACTACTTTCTCTGTGTACACTGATCCAGACTGCTTCTTCTGACTCTCAGTCACTCTCATTTTTCAAAAATAAGCTCCCCCACAGCTCCTTGTGTAAGCTGGGGAAGAAGTCTATCTTTGGGCCTCAGATTCCTCATCTTTAAACAGAAAGAATCAGGTCTGGTTTTCGAAAATGTCAAGCAGTGGAACATTTGGGAAGCCAACATATAAAACAGGTAAAAGGTGAATGAGCCGTGTCTCCTGCTGCCCCTGTCACTCCCAGTCCCCACGGCATGGCAGCCGAACAGAAGCAGCGTTAGTCTAGGTTGTCTCAAAGGAAATAACCGAAAATACGTTAAAGTAACTAATGCTAGTACTTAACACAATAGTAACATCGTTTCCAATGGGAGATCCAGGTGGTTGAGAAAAGTAGGTTTGCGGGCTCTGGGGCTGCTCGATGCTCTTTGCTCCTGGGGGTGGCCTGTCAGTTTGGCCTGACTGTGTGCAGTGGGGTGGGGAAGCGAAAGCCTCTGGGCCCCACTCTCCTGGTCTGGAAACAGCTTGTGTGTCGTGGCACCAGTGAATGAGAAATTCTACCCGGCGACTCTGGGAGATTGATTTTCCATCTGGGGATCTGACCTCTTGCTTCCCCAGCAAAGGGAATCAGACGGTTCTGGGAAGAGTCAGTGAGCAAGCCCTCCGAAAGGCCTTCCCTTTCTTTTTCTTTTTCAACTGTATGTTTCAAAGGGAATTTCTGATTATGATGGGGGCTTAACACCACCAGTTTGAATCCTTCTTGGTGCTTAGAGCATGCAGATATTCATACCACCCCCATATCAGCACTTTGTGCTAGAAGGTTAGGGGAGATTTAATTCCATTTATGTCACTGGATTTATACAAAACCCTTTTGGAATTAGGGATGAATACCCCATTTCCTTTACTTTTGTCAGTTTCTACAGATCCCGTATGTGAATGCCTCAAGGGTAAGAATCTTGCTTTAGTTATTTCCATATTCCTAGTGCCTGACACAAATTGAGGTAGAGTAGCTGCTTGGTAAATATTTGTCCGTGCCACAAATACTCACCCAGGTACAATGATGGGCAAAATAAACATCACTCTAATTCTTACCACATTTACAGTTGAGTAGAAGAGACAGTTAAAAATAAGTAAACACAAATAAATATATACTATATCTTGGGTTAAGAGCTGTAAAGAAAAAGAACACTTTCAATTAAAAAACAAAGTGGCATACTTGATGAATGAATGAAAGTAAAATGACCTCGACTCCCAACCCTAAATCTCTGTTTCTTCTCATCTCTCTGGAAATGATAATTCTCGCTATTATTTTAATGACTGGAACTGCTGCCATTTGTGTTCCCACTACGTTTTAAGCCCTGTGCTAGCATCTTCCTGTTGTTACACCAAATTTTCCAAATAACCTTGCCAGTCAGGCTTTCTTATCCCTTACTTCAGATGAGAAAACAAAGCCCAGGGAAGATAATTAACTTGCTAATGATCAGAGAGCTAATAAGTGTCAGAGATGAAATTTGAGTCAAGTTGATTCAACAGAGCGTCTGCTCCGAGCAGAAGGGAAAAAAATTCCAAAGATTGTTATCAGAGGTCCAGCAGGAGTTCTTGCTTGAGAGCCACCTCATCACATCATGTGGCTAAAGGTCAGTTACGTTAGGTGACAGAAGAGAAAAAAAGAGACAGAACTTTGCTGGAGAGTTAGAGGGAAAAGGAGGAAGATAGTATTCTTAAATTGGCTGTCTTATCAGCCTAGCAATAATAAACCATCACCATGGTAACAGGAACTCTAATTAATGGAAGATGTTGAGTCACTTTACAAACCACACCAACCGAATGCTGAGATGGTGCTGTAAATGTCTCTCCCTGCCGCAGCTGGGCTAATTGTGCTGTGGCCTTTCGGAGCGACCCGTCTTCTGAGGGTGGAGCAAAGTCTGGACTTGGCATCAGAATACTTGCATCCGAGCTCCAGATCTACCCTCTCGAAGCTCTTTGGCCTTGAGTAATCAGCTCATCAAAAGTGCGAGGTAGTTATTATTGTTATCATTATTATTACTAATAGTAGTTTTCTGAGATTCAATTTCCTAGGTCTATAAAATGATAATTAATCTGTCTAAAGTATTGTTAGGAGATATAACTCCACAAATACGCGTGAATGTGTCTTATGCGTAGAAGTCCCCCATAAATGCTTCCTTCCTTTCAGATTCACCTGTCTAGCAAGTGGTAAAGCCCACGACTGTAGTCCTAGGCTCAGATTCCCAGTCTAGTGCTCCTTCGAGGCCACCCTTAAGTCTTTGCTTTCAGTCTGCCTACATTACCCTGCATCTTTGCCCCCTCCTTCCACTGCTCAGGAAAACGCAGTGAGTAGGTACTACAGAAGTGACTGTGCTATATGTAAGTGAAGTGTACCTAGCATAGCACACAGTGCCAGCATTTGGAAAAACTGGAATTGGAAGCTGAGAATTGAAAGGGTGTTCGAAGATCATCCTTCTCAGTCCCTCGTTTTTATAGATGAGGAAGTTGTGATTCAGAAAGGGGAAGTGCTCTACTCCTGTCCAGAGAGCTCTTTGCTGCTCAGACCAGGATGAGAGTTCATAAGAAACATGCAGATGTAAATTTCACATTTTTAAAAAACTATTTCCTCCAGACTTCCTGCTTTCCAAATAAGTAGCTTGGATGTAACACAAAACGACTTTCACTTCCACGAATCTAAAAATTTGGAAAGTCAAGCTTCATGCTGTGCCAGGCTAGAGTATTGTAAATGACCCCTGGACCAGGCGTTCCTGGTTGTATTCCTTGTTAGTTTGTTTTAGTTGTGGTAAAATACCCTTAACATAAAATGCACCATTTTTAAGTGGACAGTTCAGTGGTGTTAAGTATTATTCACATTATTGAGCAACCAATATCCAGAACTCTGTTCCATCTTGCAGAATTGAAACTATGCCCATTAAACAACAATTTCCCATTCCCCCCTCCATCCAGGCCCTGGCAACCACCATTTTACTTTCTGTCTCTATGAACTTGACTACTCTAAGTATCTCAGATAAGTGGACTCACATAGTATTTGTCTTCTTGCAGCTGGCTTACTTCACTTAGCATAATGTCCTCAAGTTTCATCCATGTGGTAGCATGTGTCAAAATTCCCTTCCTTCCTGGTTGTGTTCTTAATGCAACACGATCTGCTCCCTGTGGTCCCTGATTGTACCCATCAGTGCTATGCAGACTTTGGCATGCTTAAGTAACCTCGTAGTGACTTCTGGCCAGCGGGGGAAATAGCCCAGTTGTGGATGATAGCGGCACTGGGAAGCAGTATCTGGAAAGAACTCAGCCCCTCTCCCTCCCATTTTTTGCAAGTAGGTGACAAGGGAGATAAATGAGATTGTATCTGTGTCCGCCATCCTCACTCCCAATTTCCTTCATTGCTCCTGCCCCAAGTCTCCAGCCAGCCACTGAGAAGGAGTGGGGCTGTAAGTGAACTTTCAAGTGAAAGAACCTTGAGTTGGCAACCTCTGTAACTTAATCAATGTGTGATCTTAAATAATGTGACTAACTTCTCAGAGCCTCAGTTCTGTCATCTGTAAATGGACAAAATAATATCTGTGTAAAAGAGCTTGTTTTTGTTTTTCCTTTTGAGGTATAAGGTGTTCTATACTTTTCTGGATTTAAACTTAGTTTATCAAATTAAAAAAGTAATAATACTGTGACCTCTTCTACTGGGTTGTGTGGAGACGTAATGTGATATCTGACATGTTGACCTCTCGGAGGGGTCTTGTTCCAGCCTGAGGACTTTAGGGAACCTCATGATACTGGAAAAGGAAGAGTGCTCATTTATTGTACAGCTTCTGCACATCAGATGCATTATTTTTTCCAGTAGAAACACTGATTAGAACTCTATTATGGCACTTGGTTGTTTGTATCATTATCATTTTCAGTTTCCCTGGCTTATCTTAGCCACCCTGCCCCCCAGGTCCCACCCCTTGATTAATGCCTAAAATAATACCCAGAAAACTATACATGCCCCAACATTTAAAAAAAATAAAAGTGTTTTTTTTAATGCATTGGGAGTCACTCAGCATCTTCCTGCATTCATTCCACCATCTGCACATTCCCCGTATCTTAAGGTACTCTCTTCCCATTCCAGTACCCCCAGGTGAAAGGTACCGTTCATTCTGCCTCTCAACTCTCACAAAGAAGGAATCCTGAGTGTAGAAACCGATTGCAGCTCCTCTCTGAAGTTGGGCATCTCTCTTTGATGACCACTTAGGATTTTTTCTTTCCATTTCTGACCTTTCCGTCTCCTTTCTTTTGATAAACAGGACAGCTGTCCCCAAAGGGATGAGTCCATTACCTTTTGCCAGAGTTGAGTTCATTTTTCACTGCATGTTTCGGTTTAAAAAAAAAAAGAGCCTTTTAAAAGGATTGAGCATGCATTGAGTGTGTGTACTTAATTTTTAATATGTGTGTGCTCACAGCCAAGAGATCAGAGAAGCCTTAAATAACAATGAAACCAAACTGTACACGTTGTATGTTTTATGTGGCACTGATTCCTAAATATACTCTTAGCTGCCAGGTATTATTTAATACTTCCCTATTAATCAAGGTGCCAAATCTAAATGAAAACCATGTTTAAATATGTTTAATAAGATTACAGCTTTTGGTTGAATACCAAATAACATAAACTATTTTTTTCACTATCTTATGTTTTTACTCTGAATGCTAGTTCTTTTGTGCTATCAAGACAGTCTTAATTATAAAACATTTTATGCCACAAACTTTTAGTGTTATATGGATTTCCACGGAGCCCTTAAATGTACATGTTTTAGAGAAAGAGAATAACCTTGACTTATTTTTTTCTGGCTAAAAAAAATGAGATGTCTCTTCTCTGTGGGATTAAGTCCTTGAATTAAAAAGGAAATTAATAATTGTCTTAGAGATACTCACTTGTTTGTAGCTTCTGTAATAAATGGTATCTGTCTTTTGAGCTGTTACTGCTTTTAGTGTCTTGTACGAAATGTACTTACTATGTTGATTACTTTTTTTCTTTTGAGGATTCAAGGTTCTGTTAGTTTTGCAATAGCGACACCTAGAGGCTCTAGGGAACATTGTATGAGCTGGTATAATGTTCTCAGTACCTTTTAAAAAGGCAATCCCCCTGCTCTTTGAGGCACAGTGACAAAATGCTGGTGGGTCTTGGGGTTGAAGAAGAGAGGAGGCAATGGCAGCTTGATAAGATAGGTTGCCAGTTCCATCCATCAGGCTTCCAATCTGGTGACAAACCAAAAAGCATTGCGACTAAAAAGAGTCTTTTTATAGAGAACTAGCCAACCTTGGTATAATATATTCTAGCAGATCTGTTAGTTATTAATAAAATATCATTGTATTTATTTAACACATCTAACTCTTGTTCTCGTTTTCAGCAGTTTACTTGCTATTTTCATCCTTAAATAGGCACGTCCCATAGTGATCACAGCAAAGTGGTTACTGTACGTGGTGCTTCAGCTCACTGCCTTGTGTGATTTCTTGCTTCGCCAGATGTTCTTCTCTTTCTTCAGTGCTCTCCGTGTTAGTTCCTACAAAGTTTTATTTCAGCCTTTTAGCCTATTCTCTCCACTAATATTTTAGTTATTATTTCTTCTAGTTCGTCACAGTTCTTTGTGGCTTTTCACATTTTCATGTCTTACAACTTCTAATCCTTGATTAAGACAATCGTAAATGTGCTTATTAAAAACACAATAAAATTCTTTGGTTATATAAATGCTGATAAGTAACTCTTATAAAATTGTCCTTATTGTATTTACTACATTAAATTCAAAATAGGGACATGAACAAAGTCTTTAACTCTGCTCACTGTAGAAGTTCTGTGCTTTGTTTTAAAAAGAAAAAGTAAATATAATGTGCAGCGAATCACAAAATTTTTATAAACAGGTATTATCTCTGTGTCACGTCTCTTTGTAGATGATGGTGAGGAGGAGGAGGGTGGTAGGCAACGTTTAGTGATGCTTTCTTTATGGCCAGCACTGTTCAAATCACTTTACATGAGTTAACTCGGTTTACCACCACAGCGGTATCATGGGACAGGAACTACAGTTATCCCCACTTTATGTTTGTTAGCGGAACGCTTGCAAATTCCCAAAAGGGAAGCTTCCACAAGGTGCTGTATGAGCTTGCCACAGTTACGTGCAGTGAAAGAGTTAATGTTATTATTTCTTTCTTAAACCCTGAGAGTCAGTTCAGGTCACTTTGTCTTTCCTTTCGGGAGCTTGTGTACCTCATTCACTCGCTGACATCTGTCTTCTTTTCCTTGTGGAGGACCTCCAGCTGTGTCTATGGAAAAGCAATGTCTGCCCTCACAGAGTTTATATTCCAGTTGGCAGGAATCCAGGAACAAGTAATTCCAGAAACAAATAGTCACAACAAGTAAGATGATTTCAGTAGGCAAAAAATGTTGCGAAATAGAGTAAAGCAGTGTAAGGCAGAAAGAGGGACTGGGCAGACTGGGCGTGAAGGACTGGCTGTGTGAGCGGTGGCAAAGGCCTTCCTGAGGAGGGGAAGTTTGAGATGAGAAACTCATAACCATCAGAGAGCACGGCAAGTGCAAAAGCCCTGAGGTAGGAATGATCGAACATGTCTGAAGAAAACAAAAAGACCAGGGAGACTGGAGTGTGTGTGTGTAAGTAAGAATTCCGTGGTGTGGCTCTCCTCTCCCTTTCCCTTCTCAGCCCTCTGACACTCTGTTTTCTGCTGCAGACCTGGTTTCACTGAATTCAAAGAAATGGTCTGGAAAGGCAAAATCCTGAGATGTCATTCATGGGAGTCAGGAAGCAGGGAAGAGAACTGGACTGAGAGAGGTTACACTCTGCATGTCATCTGTGTGTGCTCACATCCCACACATTTCTGTCCTATAAAGTCGGATTAAGATGAACCTAAGGCAGAAGCAAAATCCGAGCCCTCTTGGCACAGGTGGGCATTCATTCTTCAGTGCTGCCACCGCACAGAACAGCCCTTGTATGTAGTGCTTCCCACGTACATGGCAACTCTCATTTGTGCGTCCACCCGCCACTGGACCGGAAGCTTACTGAGGATGGAGTCTATGTCATAAGTGTTCTTCAGTCATTGTTCTTACTGCATTTATTTATCCAACAAATGTTTTTGGAGTGCCAGTCTCTTATGCTAGATCTGTTCCCTGTTCACAGACACAGCTCTGAACAGGGAAGACTCAGTCCTTTTCCTCATGTTCCTTACACTAACCCAGAGGAGAGACACAACAAACTAGACGACTCTAACAGAGTGTGCTCTGTCCTGTGATGCATGATGCTCCTCGCCCAGCCATGCGGAGTCAGAGAAAAGGTTCCAAGGGAGTGACATTGGGCCAGGACTTGGAAGTGTTAACTCACGCACACTTTAGTTAGTCTGTGCGTGTGTGTGCGTGTGTGTGTGTGTGTGTGTGTGTGTGTGTGTGTGTTGAGAGATGGAGATGAGAGAGGGTGTGCAGAATTTTAGATCTTAGGAAAAAAGGATTCATGAACCTAGAGGTGAACCCAGTTGTGTATTCGATGAAAATTATACATGTAAATTTGAGTGAATGAATGAATGTTTTTGTCCACACACACGGTGTAGGGCAGCTCATGACAAGGAAGCATAAAGCCCAGATGCATATCGTTCACTTACCTTGATATATCACTGTTCCAAACTCTGCCCATAATTTCCCTGGAGGCAGCCTCTCATGGAGACACTCATCATTATCAAAAGGTTGCTCGCCTGTCGATTATTCAGTTTTATTGGGAGCTCAAGCGAAGCATTGTTTTGCCCCAGGGATAGCCTTACTGAGGGAACTGGCCATATCGAGCCCCGTGGCAGCGTTCCTCTTTCCCGAACCTTGCTGTATGAGAGCCACGAGATGGATGAATGATGGAAAAAAGAAGCCATAGCCTCAAAGGGAGGAGAGTGGCTGTTAGTGTGTGCTAGATGCCAGAGGCAGGTAGCTGGCTTGGAAAGTACGGACCTGGCTCTAGTCTTTGCTCTACTGTTAACTTGTGGTGTGGCATTCGGTAAATGACAGGTCTCTAAGCTGTGTGGTGAAATGGTGCCAGGCAGTGCCTAAGGTCCCCTCCAGTTCTGGAATTCTGTGTTCATTTTAGTTCTACCTGCTGAGGAGGGGGCGGTCATGAACGTGTGTGGGCAGCAGCTGGGCCTTTCCCTTACTCTTGCAGCTAGCAGCCCTGCCCTGGAGTACTCACTTCCCCAGAGGCCTGGGCATCTCTGGGCCCTGAGCACCCTAGGAAGCTGTCCTAATCTGCCACACTCACAGGTGGGTTCTGGTTTCTACCATCTATTCTCTCAGGGCCATGAATGACCACACTCGTGTGGTCTTCTCCTTCCCCTGGTGTCCTTCTAGAGTCATCCAAGAGGTGGGCTACCCCTGATGAAGCCTCCCCTTAGATTTCACATAGGGAGCCTCTGGTCGGCCCATTTTCCTCTCCCTCCTGCTCTAGAGCCATCCATACAGTGGGCATTCAGATCCTAGCCCCTCCACTCACCACCAGTGTGGCCTGCTGGGTCTTAATCTCCCTATGCCTCATTTTCTTCAGCCATGAAATGGGGATAACATGTATTTCTCCCTCATAAGGTTCTTTGTGAGGATTGAGATTATCCATATCAAGCAGTGAGACCGGTGCCTGACACATCGTAAGTACCGAGTACGTTGCTGCCTTCCTTCTTCAGAAATTTTCTGCTCCATTCTCAGGCAAGCAGTGGGGGTACTGAGGTGCATGGGACACCATCTCTGCCCTGAGGCAACCAGTCCAGTAAGTTTCCCAAGTGTCACCTGTGGGGCAGACACTTTGCCTGGACTACCTCATTGAAGCCCCTGCTTTTTCCTTGAAAGGAAAAAGCAATGCGTGATGGGAGTGATCATAATGGGAAATAAACTCTCCTTCCCAGGGCATCCACTTCCAGTTTTCAGAGGAGGTGGGGGGGTCTCGTGATCCTAGCTCCTAGCAGTACTTGCTTTAGCCCATCTGAAAAGGATCCGTCTTTAAAAGCAAGGAGCCAGAAAAAATAATTCATACTAAAAACAAACTCTGTCATGAGTCATTTGACTTTGCTTTCCCCTGAACACATAGTTTATGTCTTGGGCGAGCTACGGCGAAAGGAACATCTGATATGCTTTAGGCTAGCAGAGCCATTATTTAAGGAGCTTCACATCCAGTGTGTGCCCGCCGGACCCCGTGGTTTAAATCAAGGCTTGTGCTGATGGGGCCTGACAATCTGTTATTTTCGGTGTAGTTGGATTGGGATATGATTGTATATGAGCTCTATCAAGATGAAAGAGTTGCTCTGGCCCAGGATTCAGAGGTTCTTGGGTCCTGAACCAGCCCATGCAGTAGTTATTCTGAGTGAATATGTATATATGTGGACACATGTTCAGATGTGTGAGCACCTTTGGAAACGAGAGAGCGAGAATGGGGAAAAGGCAGCTTGCCCATGAGCTGCTTTTCATTCCTATCAGCAGAGGAGGGAGCCTTAGGTTTGGGTCAGTATTTCTCAATCCTGGGTGAACCGTCCGTAGCCCAGAGCAGGAGGCAGGTGGCTGTGTCTCTGTGGCCAGACTTGCTCTTCTTTAGATAATTGGAAAATGGTAGGAATCCATTTACAATGTAAAACCTCAAGCAATACAGCAATACAAAGCAAAAGGCAAAAAGTGGGGACTTCTCCTGATCCCAAAGATACCCACTATTATACATTGTGTATGCCTTTCTTACCTTTTTAGTGCATCCACAGACATGCCTGTATAGATCTATATCTAGGATTATATAGTAAAAACTGTCCCGCAACTCTTTTTTTTCACTTACAAGAAATGTGGGGACATGTTAGTGAATATAGACTTCCCCCATGTCTGCTCCACATTGGTAGTAATTTCAGAGTCTGCGTGTATAAAATATTATTTAACCAACGTCCTATTGATAGACATTTCGGTAGTTTCTAATATCTAGCTTTTTTTGCAAATGATGATACAAGGATCATCCTTGATGTGATTCTTTTCATACAAGTATGAAGATTTCTTTTGGAGAGATACAAAAACGTGGAATTTCTACTGGAAGAATTTGTGTACTCAAAATTTTATTAGCCATGGCCAAAATGTACTCCACAAAGGCTGTCTCAATTGTATTCCTGCCAGTGGCCCCCCCTGTGCCTTTGCCAACACTGGGTATTGTCAATCATGGAACATTTTTGCCAATTTCTTGAGCAGAAAATGACTGTTCATTGTTCTCTTCCTTTGCCTTTGCCCTGTTAATAGAATTAACTTTTTTTTTAAAGCTACAGTCACTTTATTTCTGTTTTTTTGTTAATGGCCTATTAATATCCTTTCTTCATTTTCCTATGGAGTTGTCCTTTTCTCGTTGATTTGGAAGAATTCTTTATACACTCTGTAGATCAATCCTTTATCCATCATGTATACTGAAGACTTTCTTATAATATGTCTCTCGTCATCTGCCTTTGCTTATGATGTCTTGTACAGGGGTTTTAAATTTTCATATCTCACATCTGTGAATCTCTTTCTTTATGACTTCAAGATTTCTTGGAAACTTTCCCTATAAACTATTTCTCCTTCTGAAGCTGTTTTTCAGAATAATAACATTTTAAACCAAAACACACCAGGTTGGCAGAATGGTCTCTGTGTTTGAGCAGACACTCTTGGTAATTTCGCCATTAATTATGGGAAAATTCTAAAACCATATGGATCCGTCACAGGCCAATTAGAGGCAGTGGGGGGCTGGCCAAGAGCATGTAACCTGAAGTCATAAATATGGGCCTTGGACCATACCAGGCTTCTTTTCTTGCCACTAGATTTTGGAACATTACTTCAGTGCTTTGAGCCTTGGTTTATTTCTCTGTAAAATGGGGTGAATCACTATTTCAAAAGGTTATTATGAGGGTTAACAACTCCCACGTTTCAGCACATGATAGCTACTCAATCATGTTTGTTTCCGCCTGTCCTGATAAAAGGCTTTTTTCCCCTGCCTTGGACATTTAAATGTAACTGGTCATTTAAAAGTGTTGACTTCCATCTCTTCAGAGGACTTTGTAGCTGAATAGTGGGATAACCACTTGCTCAAGGGTCTGAGACCATTTCCTCATGATGCATCTCAGTGTGTTTAAAGAAAACGAAACACCTGTGCCATTGCTCAATGCTGGAAAATTCTCCAGGCTGGCTGACCCTTTCTGGAGGGGAGGAGCCAGGACTCTGGGGGACTGCTGCAACCCGTGGGGGCGGACAATTCCTTTTCGCAAGCTTTTGTAGCTTCTGAACTCACTGAGCCTCCTGCCTGCCCAAGGATAATTCCTTCATATTTGACATCATCTCTTCCCTTCTCAGCTGGCACCCTTCACTTCCTGTAGCAGCACAGCGCTCAAGGCTGGGAGCCCAGACACGCGAGCTAGACTGTGGGTTCAAAATCCATCTCTGTCACTCTTACTTGTGAGGCCTGAAGCAAGTTTCTTATTTCCCTCTGCCTCAGTTTTCCTACCTGTAAAATGGGCATCCTAGTATTACCTACCTCTAGAGCTGTTACAGGACTCAGTACTATTTATAAAGCACCTGTCACACACTCCAGTGTGCAAGGAGCTGCAGGAGATTGTGTACAGTATCTGAATCCTGGCCCCTCCTTTCACAGCCAGTTGACTTTGTATAACATACTTACTCCAGCCTCAGGTCTCTCATTTGTAAAACGGGTGTGAAAAGATCTACTGCTTGGGATTGCCAGGAAGGTCAAATGGGATAACGTGTATAATGATTGTAGATGTTCAATAAGTGGTGGCCACTATGGTGCTGATTATTGAAAAAGGAATGACTATGTAGTGAACACCCCACGCTCAAAAACATAGGGGCTGATGATTAAAAGAGAAGGCTTTGGAGTAAGACACTGGGTTAAAATTCAGCCTTCACTGTTCTTGGCCCTGTGACCTTGGACCTAACCTCTCCAACAGTTTCCTGACCTGTAAAATTAAGTTGATAATGGCACCTATGTCTAGGCTTGTTATGAAGAGGAAACGATGATAAATTGGGCCCATAGAAAGTGTTCAATAAAATTAACTACTATTGATACTAGTATCTCCCATCCATCCCTGGGAAGACATCTTCCCTGCCTGCAGTCAGGGGTCCCTGGGCAGAAGGAATGGCAGCTCAGACAGAGCCTCAGCCCTGTTCACTCTGGTGGCTCTGGAGCACAAGAGAGGAAACAGGAACAGAACTCAGGAAGGGAACTGAGGCAGAAGCCTGGTTTCTGTGGATCAGTCCAAAATGATTGGGACAGAGGATGAAACACAATTCAGAATGTCCATCAGGATTTGTCTTTAGCAATATAAGAGGGTATATTATTTTAATTCTTAAGGCAGTTTTGTTGGGTAGATACTATTATTTTCAGTTTCACCTCGTGAAACTGAGGGTCAGAGAGGTTAAACTGACTTGCCCAAGGTCACACAACTATAAAATAAAGGATGTAGAATTTGAGCCCAGGTCTGTCCAGCTCCAAATCCCTAATGATAAGGCTGTTAATATATGTCCTGCTTTGTTGGGAATGACCCAAAGGCCAAGCAAGAGGGGGTGGGGGAGGGGATGGGGAGAGCAGGAGGGAGGGGTGATGCTGTTTTTCTGGGAGACCAGAGGAGGCAGAGGCAGGGGCAGTAGGCCTGGAGCTCACAGGCTGCATATAAAAGTTTGGAAATTTTGCCCTGAGAAACAAGAGAGTGTTTTCAGCTGAGGCCAGTTTCTGCTGTACCCTGTGTACTAGGCCAAGAGTAAACCAAAATACAGCCATAAATAGTACTCCCAGAATTCTTGCCACAGCAGCCCACTGTGCTCCTTCTGTTTGGCAATGACTGTTGAAGCACTCCACGTGAACATGGCTGAGTCGGTCACTCTTCATGAAGCTAGTCACAGCCCATTCGAATGAAGTGCCCTGGGTGTGAGGAGGAATATAAGAATTATCAGATGGTCAGCCATTGTGGTGTCTCCACAATGGACTTGCCTGAGGAATCAGCACGCCAGGACTGGGGACAGGCCTTCCTAAAGCCACTGCTTCAAAGGGGCCCATTCAAGCTCAGTGAGCATGCCCCAGCTTGTGACTGAGTAAGTTTTTATAGCTATCCTTTCTCTAACTTAAAAAAACAACCCTAAGTATTCCCCTGGCAAGTGTGGCTCAGTTGGTTAGAGTGTTGTCCCTGCACCAAAAGGTCTGGTTCTATTCCCAGTCGGGGCACGTACTTAGGTTGCAGGTTTGATCCCCCGTCAGAGCACGTGAGAGAGCCAACCAGTCAGTGTTTTTCTTTCTCTTTTTCTCTCCCCTTTCCTCTCTCTCTAAAATTAATAAGCATATTTAAAAAATATTTTATAATTATCAAAACTAGAAAGACTTTAACAAGTCATCTAGTCTAATGCATTTAAAAGATGAGGATACTTAGTTCCAGAGTGGGGGGGTGATACTCCCAAGGTTATAAAGAGAAAACCTGAGACTAGAATCCAGACTTCTTGATTCTTAGCCCAGAACACATGTCTAATGCTGTGCTCCCGAACCTTTGCAATGCAGTGGCAGACGGTCTGCCAGCCTCTCCAAAGCAGGACTGGAATGTGGGAGAGATGGGAAGGAGGTTGTGTAGATACTTGATGCTTTTGCCTTCCCCTCAGCATCTTTCCCTCATTTCAGTATGTCTCCTCACCTGTCAAAACTAGTCCTGTGTGCTCAGATGTCCTTGCATGAGAAGCAAGCCTTTCGATTTCCAGTGTTATTACTGCTCTCCTGTTCAGGGCTTTTCCTGCTAGGCAGTGCTGCCTCTTGAACAAGGGAAAGGCCCCTGGACCAGGAAGATTCCTGGCTCAGCCCCTACTGGGCTGGCTTTCCCTGAGACAGCACCCCTACGCCAGGCATTCCCTTGCTCATGTCTCTCGTGCAGGTGAGGAAGAGTAAGGGAGGGTTGTTCACTTATCACCAAATGACATGCTGGGTTGTGTAACCAGATTTAATCTTTAAATTAGGCTATGTGAGGTAGGTAGATACATTAGCATCTCAATTTACAAATGAGGGATTCGAAGTTTAGAAAGACAAATTACTTGTTCAGAGTCACACAGCCAAAAAGTGAGAGCTGGGACCTGGACCTAGATTTGTCTGATAACCTAAAGTATAAGCCTTTTCAGGTTCATCAGGCTAGAGAAAGTGAGAGCAGTGTATATGTACACACACACCACAATGGAAGAGTGCTTCCTAACCTGTGCCGGGCCAGCCACCAGCGAAGGCTGATAAGGATGACAATTAGCTACCTGGCCAAGCCAAGAATACAGTGGCTTTCCCTGGAATAGACCCACTGGGCTTTGAGGTGAGAGAAAACAGAGAGGAAAGGGAAAAGGAGGAGGCGGCAAGAGATAACAAGTCAAACAGGTGGACAGTTTTGAAATGTACCAAGTCTGTGCCACTTGATGGGGATTATTTTTACTTTTTATTTCATGTATTTGACATATAGGAAGAAATCTTTGCTGTACCAGCTTCGGAGTCTCAGGTTTAACAAGTCAATCATTGACCCGAGGAAGAGTTACATAAATCACACTTTCAAGGCCTTCAGACAAAGAACAACTTGGGACAAGCTGGCGAGTTTGCAGGGCATTTTGGTGACATTTCTGGATGCCCTTTGTTTCCCCCTTTCAAGAAAAGCCCTTTATTTCCTTGCTTTCTCACACAACAGCTTGGAATTCATGTCCCTTCCCCCCTGAAATGCATCTGAATTTGCTGGGCTTGTTAAGAGTCAGAGCATGAAGCATTTTTCCATGGTAGAAAAGTTCTGGCATTCCAAGGCAGAACTAATGTGGGATTTGGGAAGGCTGCCCTATTTGTGAACTTAATTAGGGCTCCCCAAAGGCAGCTGATCCATCGGTGTCATAGGAAACCACCACCGAGACCAGGGAAGGCTGAGACTGGGAGCACCGAGAGGGCCGTGAGCATGGACTCCACACCTGTTCCCCGATGGCTGGGATCAGGAGTCAAAGGAAATAAGGCCGGCGGCTTCCCTACAAGGCTCGTTTGGATCCCAAGCCCGGTTGCATCCTTCAGTGTGTCGCCAGCGTTTTAGTCCCCAAACACTTGGAGACAGAGGACTAGAGCAAGGTTCCCTTTGGGTCTCTGAAATCAGGCCTTCGTTCTGATAAGATCTTTGAAGGTGATAAAAATTGCAGTAAAAAAACAACAGACTTTAGAGTCTGACAAGTCCAAGTGCTGAGTCAGACTCTGCTGCTGTTAGAAGATGTCAAATCTTGGAGAAGTTACTTGTTTATTTCTGAGCATGAGTTTTCTTCCCTGTTAAAAGGGCATTCTAACACCTATTCCATGGGTTTATTAGAATAACAGCAGCTGACATTTGCTGAGCGACCACTCTGTGCAGGGCACTGTTCTAAGAGCATGAACCTAATCCTCTTTGACCCCTAGGAACTAGATTCTGTGTTAGAGGTTGGCAGACTACTCCCTGTGGGCCAGTTCTTGCCCACTGCCTGGTTTTGCAAATAATGCCTCATTGGAAGACAGTCACAACCATTTATTCACACATGCTCGCTCCGTGGCTGCCCTGTGGCTGCAGGGCCGAGTAGTTGTAACAAGCACTGTGTGTCCCACAAACCCCAAAATGTTTACTCTATGGCCCTTTACAGAGAAAATATTGCCAACTCCTGCTTTAAATAATCCAATGTAAAGATGAAGATAAGTCATAGGCATTTTAAGTAACTTGACTGAGGTCACACAGCTGGTAACAGGTAGAACTAGGATTAGAATCAATAGCCTGACTCCAAAACATGTGCTCTTCACCAGTATCCTGTATAAAGTGCCTAGCACAGTGCCCGATATGTAGGAGATGCTTCCCACACCTGTTTGATGAGTAGTCCTTTGCGTTCCCTCATGGTGCTCCCTTTTCCGTCTCCCTTCCCAGGATCCTATCAATTCCAACTGCCTTCTCCTTCTCTTCTGTCAGACTATATTTTCCATCCAGCAGACTCCTGGGGCATTTTGTAGCTATTATCTCAATCCATCCAACTGTTCTATGAAGTTGGTACTATTATCTTCATCTAAAAGATGAGGAACCACTCCTGACCTCTGAGTTCCTAGGAATCTCCATTTGGGAACCCTCAGAGGAAACGTGGCTGAGGACTTTGGGAACATTTGTTTTATGCTGAAAACTAACATTAAAGAAAAGCATCTCAGTGGTTGCTTAAGAAAGGGTTATAATCTAATTGGGAGAGTGAGCCAAAATATTGGAACAACACTTTCAAAGTTATTTAGAACAGATCGTAAGTGGGTGCGAATTCAGACAAGAGAATGGGCTGGGGGTGTGTGGACAATTTCCTAGAGACTGGGTCAGTGTAAGGTGGGCCTTGAACTTGGGTCAGGATTTAGAAAGGAGAAGCTCAGATTGGGACATCATGGAGTGAGGAAAGGGACCACAGAGAGAAGACAGAACTGAAAATGTCTCAAAGGGACAGGCCAGCAAATCCCAGAGAACTGTGGAAATCAGAATGGGTATAGAGTGGGGACACATGCTACAGGACTTGGAAGGCCATAGAGAGAGGTCTGGGTGTACAATAATGTGATAACACTTGTGTGCAGCCTTGCTGACCTATGCCCTGTGTATACATCCCCTCCTGTAACCCTGCCCAACTATTCCATGATGCACATGTTGTTGCAAGTGAGAACCTTGAAGCTTAGTTCACAGCCATCAAATATTGATGGAAAGGTTAGGAATATCTCACATGCTTACTTCAATAGTGCAGGGCTTTTGTGTTTGTTACTTTCTAGTGCGGACAGACATGCTTGTGGTTGGGACTTCATAGTGTGCCCATACAATATAATTCAAGTTCTTCCTGTGAAATTGTTCCTGCTTGTTCTGATGCTGCTACCTATTATCAATTATTCATGGATTCAGATGGACAGCACAAGAAATTAGAGCTCTGCACCACCTGGACCAGTCTCATCCCTCCCGCCACCAGCAAGGGTGAACTATGGAATGCTTTTGAGCAGAGGATGCCATAAGGAAAGAAACTATTCTGTGAACAAGAGGCAGGCTGGATGGGAGCCGGAAAGGACAGGCAGGAGGAGGTAGTATGAACCCAGAAGTGTGATATGCACTTGTGAGGCAACCTTGGATTGGAGCCTTGGACCTTGGGTTAGGGGTGACTGAAGAGGACACGGCAAAAAGAGATGGGCACATGTGCAGAGTCAGAGGGCCATGACCAGCACTGTTTTAGGCCTGGCGACAAGACAGCCGTGCCTGAGCAACATAGGACTTGAAGTCTGAAGATTTAGGTTCAAGTCATGGTTCCACTGCTAAAAATGTGCTGTGTGAAGAAGGGAAAATGGAAGAATGATATGCTGGTTCAGTTTTACAACATCTCATTATGTCTTCCGATTAGCTCTGGGAAGCAGTAATAATAGTTACAGGTAACATGTAAATACTTCTGTGTGCCAGCATTTCCTGTATTCTCTTCCAGCCATTTTCTATATATTAACTCATTTAATCTTCATAGAAACCCCACGATATATTAACTCATTTAATCTTCATAGAAACCCCACGTGCATTGTTATCCCCTTTGTATAGGTGGGGAGACTGAGACACAGAGAAGTTAAGTAACATGACTATGGGTCACACAGCTGGTAAATAGGGAAATTAAGCTTTGAACCCAGGCAGTTTGGTTCTGAGTCTATACTCTTAGGCACCATCACACTTTCTCTAAAGTAAGTTTACCCAGAAGAGCATTCTGGGGTTAAAGTTCCTTCACTCCACCTCCTTTATGCACTTTGACTCTCCTACCTCAACACCCTGGGGTCAGGGACCTCCCACTGGGAAGGCTTCCTACCACAGCCTCATTGGCACTGTTCAAGGCCTGTCTGGAACCTTTGCCTGCTCATTCCCCAACCTCCAGACCCTTACCCTGGCCTCCTGGCTCCTGGCTCCTCTCAATGCCCTTGGTTCTAGCTTCCTGCTCTAGAACCACTCCTCCCACTCCCCTTCTCTGAATAATTTGCTTTTGCCCTTGGGGCACTTTTACCTCTTTTATTCAAGGTAACACTCCAGCTCAGCACCCAGGGTTCTTCTCTCCCTCCAGCGCACATGAGCGGCATCCCTACCAGATTTGTACCAGCTCCTCAGAACAGGACTGGACAGCTTGTTCAGCCACCTTTTCAAGGGCTGGTCTCTGGCAAATGCACCAGTCTCAACTGACCCTGGCAGCTGCCAGTCCAACCTGATAAGGCTATTCTGGGGAATAGCAAGGAGACTTCTTCACCCTAGTTAAGTCTTTCTTAACCAAAAATAGTCAAAAGTGCCTTTAAAAAATGTGCTCTAAGATGCTACACAGGATGCTGTAGCAGTTAGGAAGGGCATGGTCTCTAAAATCAGAAGGTTATAGGCTCAGAATCTAGTTCTGCCACTTGTCAGCTGTATTGTCCTAAGAAAATTGCTTAGTCTCAGTTTTTGGCTTGCAAAGAGGAACTAAAAGAAAGCCAACCTTATTAGACAGTTGTGAAAACTCAGTGAAACGCTGTATGTGAGCACATGTCACAGTACCTGCCCATCTGTAAGTGCTCAGTAAATGGTGGTTTTTAGCAGCCTTATATCAAGTATCATTACATAAAGTATCACTCAAAACTCCCCAGAGATATTCCATTCAGACAGTTATTCAACAGATTTATCAAGAGGCTACTATTTGCCACGTCCATGTTGGGTGCAAATATAGGACGTGTAAGTATGTTTATAAAAGAAAGCCATGCGTGTTAATCATTTATTATAGGTCAGACACAGTTCTAGGCATTTTAGGGACGTTATTTAATATTGATAAGGGCAGTGTCATTTTACAGGTGAAGAAACTGAGATTCAGAGAGGTTAACCCCTCAACGATGAGGCCAGTGATGGAGTGTGGCACCAACCACCCATAAATAAACCAAGATATTCTGAGATCAAGTCCCCACTCTTCAGGGTTCCATGTTTTACTCCCATACTCACTCAATAGCATGCCTTTGTTTAGGTAACTTTCTGGTTAAAGGGAAGTTCATCAAAAAGTGTTGTTGATTTCAACCTTATTGGTCCACATCTCTGGAAGAGGTGAGCGTTCTTGTGTCTCTCTTACTGTGCAGTCTATGACACTGGCGGGCTGTCCTCTGGTGACTGGGGAGTTCACCATCACCCTTTCATTATGTAGAAGTGGAAATAGAGATGGAGAAGGTGGCAGGTGAGGAGCTTATACTGGATTCACCCCAGGCATACTTTGCAAGTTATTTTGTTTTGTTTTTGAAACAAGTCCTTGTCATGAGTTTGCTTTTTGGATTTGTGCCTTCTGCCTTCAGGCATTGAAAGCCAAATATGTCATAGAAAGAAAGGTCCTTCAGTTAGTTGAGGTTTTAATTCTGTTTCTACTTTGGTGGTTTGAAACTAATTACAGACTCTGGGTTATGCCTACATGTACAAAATGAAATGAGAGTTTGAGTCGATTACTTTAATAACGAAGAGAGGAAAATCCACTTTTCTTTCCATTATCTAAAGATTTCAGGCATATGAAAGTCTTTTTTTTTAAATTAAATTATGTGAAAAATTGGCCTCAAGCCTTCATTTCACTTTGCCCATCTAGAAACAGTCTCAAATTTTGTTTCAGAAAGGAGATGACATGTCTTGGATTGCTTCTAGGGGACTAGCGGGTCTCACTGGAACAATTGCAGGCTAAGAGATTTTGGTGTTATTATGACAGAATATTTGTGTGTGCTTGGGGGAGGATGGTGTTTTATGTATTTCATTTAAATTTTTAAAAAGGCTGCAGTACCTAGAATAAATTTCAAGATGAAGAGTTTCTATTCATCTCATTTATTGATTTACTTATTTAGTCCTCACTATGGCCAATGAGGCTTGCCTGGCCTGGGGCCCACTCCCTATCTGACTTCATTTCCAGCTCTTCTGCCCCTTGCCCAGGCTGCTCCATCCACCCGGGCCTGTTCTCTCTCTTTCCACGTGCTAAGCACACTCCCACCTCAGGGCTTCCATACCTACAGTTCCCTCTGCATGGGATCCTCTCCCCCTAAATACAGTATTTACATGGCTCACACCCTCATCCCCTTCAGATCGCTGGTCAAATGTCATTTTGTCAGAGAAATGCTCCCCCTGGCCACCCTGTACAAACTGCCTGCCCTGTTCCTATCATTCTTCACCCCCCTTACCCTACTTGATCCTTTTTCCCTAGCAGTTATCACCACCTGACATATGTGTATTTGTATATATGTACATGTACTTATATTACTTTAATAAACTTTATTTTTAGAACAGTATTTTATTTATAGAAAATTCATGAAGATATACAGAGAGTTTTCATAAACCCCATACCCAGTTTTCCTTATTATCTTACATTAGTGTGGTACATTTGTTATCATTGGTGAACCAATATTGATGCATTATTATTAACTGAAGTCCATATTTTATTCAGATTTCTTTAGTTTTAACTTAATGTCCTTCATGTGCTCCAGGATCCCATCCAGGATATTAGATATATGTAGTCATCATGTCTCTTTAGGCTCCTCTGGCTTTTGATGACCTTGACAGCTTTGAGTACAGGTTAGAGATTTTGTAGAACATTCCTCAGTTGGGATTTTTCTGATGTTTTTCTCATGATTAGACTGGAGTTCAAGTTTTTGGGGAGCAAGACCAGAGATAAAGTACCATTCCCATCACAGGATAGCAAATGTACATTATCAACATGACTTATCACAGTTGATGTTGACCTTGACCACCTGGCTCAGGTAGTGTTAAGTTTCTCATTGTAACATTATGCTGTGTTTTCCTACTTCCCATACTATGTGCAGCCCACATAAGAAATGGGGCTTATGCTTCACTTCCTTGGGGACGGACTATCTAAATCAACTTGGAATTCTCCTCCATGGGAGATGCGTTTCTCCTTGTTCACTTATTTATTTATCCATTCAGTCAGTCATTTCCTGGTACCAGTGTGGGCTCAGATGTTTATGTTGTAGTTTGGGTTATAATCCAATAGTGTATTTTATTGCTCGTTTGTTGCAGTTTTGGCCATTGGGAACTCCTCAGATGACTCTTTTATCTCTCTGACATAACCCCATAATTTTGTGTGATTTTTAAAGTTACTTACTTCCTGGCACTACAAGGTGTTTCAGGCTCATCTTATGTATTTCCTGCCCCAGTCCTTGAATCAACCGCTCTTCCAAGAGCCCTCATTCTTTTTATTGGAGAATGGTATTAGAAACCAAGATCTGGACACTAAGTGTGCTTATTGCTCCTGAGCTGTTATGGCTTCTAGGCCCTCCTAGCTGCCAGTGCAAGCAAATATATGTGTGTATACTAACCTGTATATATACACATATCTATAGATATTTCCATATGTAATCATCAGTGTTCCATTGCATAGATGTACCAGTTTGTTTATTCCTTCACCTACTGAAGGACCGTCTGTTTCCCTTCAGTTTTTGGTGATTATGAATAAACATTTACATGCAGGTTTTTGTGTGGACATAAGTTTTCAGACCAGTTGGTTAAACACCCAGGAACACCATTGTTGGGGTGTATGGTAAGACTATGTTTAACTTTGTTATAAACTGCCAATCTCCCTCCCAAAGTGGCTGTACTATTTTGCATTGCCACCAGAGTGAAAGTTTCTTTTGCTTCACATCCTCATCAGCATTTGGTGTCGTCAGTTTTTTGGATCTCAGCTATTCTAATAGGTGTGTAATGGTATCTCATTGTTGTTTTAATTTGCAATTCCTAATGGCAAATGATGTATAGCATCTTGTCATGTGCTATTTGCCATCTCTATATCTTCTTTATTGAGATGTATGTTGGATTTGATTTGATTTAGTAATTTAATATTGAGGATTTTGCATTGATATTCATGAGATATGTTTGTTTTTTGCATTTCCTTTTTTATAATGTCTATCTGGTTTAGGTATTAGAGAATACTAGCTTCACAGTGAGTTAGGATGTCTTTCTTCTACTTATGTTTTTCCAGAGAAAATAGTAAGTTGATGTAATTTCTTTCTTAAATGTTTTGTAGAATTTACTAAAACCATCTGGGCCTGGTGCTGTG